>LOEQ01000947.1:0-12129 GCA_001685075.1 Bramus lutescens | reverse complement strand
GTTCCAACTCTTGCTCCAAAAACCCTTTCAGTAGCAGCAGCTTTCAATGAAGATAGTGAGCCAGAAGAAATGCCTCCAGAAGCAAAGATGAGGATGAAGAATATTGGAAGGGACACACCAACATCAGCTGGACCAAACTCCTTTAATAAAAGAAAGCAAGGCTTTTCTGATAATCAGAAGCTATGGCAGTGAAATATAAAATCTCATTTTGGAAATGTACATGACCAAGACAATTAAATGAAGTGTTTTGCGATTGGGGTGTGGGTGGGTGCAGTTAGAAGGAACAGTCTCCTTTTGTAAAGAATGGTGTAAGACTAGCTTTGGAGCCATTTTTTTCTTCTCCTTTTTCTTCTTTTCCTTTATTTTTTTTAAGATTGAGTGGTACACTAATAAATAAGAGTTTGAAATTATACATATTTCAAGACATTTGCTAATTTTGTAGTTTCATGTGATTAGTTTACAAAGGTTACAGATAATAAAGAGATCAGAAGTGGTACCTTTCTAAGAATTGTATTTTTTTTTAAAACACAACTATTAGCACATTAAGAGGGAAGCCAAAAGTCACTGTCTACTTAAAACTGTGAGCAGTTCCTCTCCTGTGTGCACTTCCTCATTACCTGAACTGCCTGGCTACCAGGAGCAGCCTTGAAGAGAGGGAGTATTGGATTGAGAAGACAATGTTCCTGGACTATTGACTGAAAGTAAATTTAGATAAAATTAAAATAAATAAACATTTTCCTATGGGCAGTTCATTTTGTTTTGGGTTGTCATATAATAACTAGTATTGCATCGCTATCAGTGAGTATAGATAGACTCTTTGCTCTTTAAAAAACTTTTTGGTCAAAAATTCTTATGTGAAGTATTATTAAAAACAGCCCACTTCACTTCAATGGAAATTGTCTCCATTCAGGAGTCTTCAATGAACACTATTTGCTACCAAAATAAAGTATTTTGAATGTGCTTCTCTTAGTTTTTATTCTAGTTCCTGTAAGCATTTCCACCAGAACTTGAGGCATATCATAAGGAAGCTGTTTCTTTTAAAGTAAAAAAATCCCACCAAAAATATAAATATACATACTGCTTTAAGCATTTGACTGGTTTTTATTTTTAAAAGTTTAAATACCAAAAAAGGGGGGGGAGATATAACATTGTATGAAGACATATAAGGCAATGCACTTTCTGTGACTTTTGAAGCATTTAAGTTACTAACTCTTTAGCTCCAACTTGAATTGAACTCACAAGATTTATTTGTACAACTCCATGACTTACTTAAGTATATACATATTGGCCAGTGGTTTCAAAAGCACATTTTAATGACTGAAGACAGAAAATGCTTCTTCAAACACATTTTCATTATGAAGTCTCTCACATACTCTTAGATTTGTGTATTGCTGGTGTTTGTTTTGTATTTTTTTATTGTATATGGGCTTTTTTAATGTGACAGTTAATGCATCTTTAGCAGTCACAGACAAAATAAATGATGAGGTTTCCTTGAAAATTACAATGTTGAATTTGGAGGCAGCTTCAGTGGGTTTCACTGGTGGTAGTTATTCACTAGGCATTTTTAATGTAATAACTTCCAAGAAGCAGCCTGTGAATATTCATAATACTTTGTTCACTGTATTTAAGTTTACTTAATAAGCCCCAAGTAAAACAATGGAAATGTACATAGCACTGATAGTTCTTACATGGTTTAAGTATATCAAGATACATAGATTTAACTTTTATGTAGGCAAACTGTTCATTTGTCCATTTTACTGTTTGTTGAAATAACATCTCTCCTACATATTTACTTGACTCAAATGACATTAATCTGAGGTCAAGGTGAGGAGAGAGACGACTGAGCTGAATGTCTTTACTAAAATTACAATAAATTTTGTCAAACTTGAAAAAAAAAGAAAAAGAATTACATTTTAGACAGAACCTAACTAGAGTGGTGAATACAGCACAGCAAAGTCATAAACATTCCCAAGAAACTGTGCCTCTCCTGGTCAGTGACCCACCAGGGTGTCCAAACAACATCTGCTTGCTTCGAACATCCTTGTAGATACCTGATTAATCACTGTTTTGACTGTTTTGAAATGTCCCTATACCCCAACCATGTGTAAATTTTGTTGAGAGAAGGGAAGAGCTTGAATGTAGGGAAAAGAAAGAGGCGGGGGATGCCTCTTCAGACGGAAGAGGAGCAGAGCAACTAAGAGAGGCTGACACAGGCAAGCTGAAGGACAGGGACAGGCTCCTCCACCTCCCACCCCGAAGGCCCTGTTTCTGCATCTTGAGGGTCATGCACCCACCCACACATGCATTTGACGGAGGGAGAGACCTGTACACAGACAGCAGGGAATTGGCTGCTTGCAGCTGAAAAACTGCATGAATGTAAGACAGAGAATCTGAAATAGTGTGTGGGGGGGTATTTTTTCAAAAGTACTGGCAGCCAAGGACACACTCTCTGCCCACCAGAGCTTCTCCCCTCTTTTCCTTCTATGCCAAATTCTTATTCATTGTGATAGCACTCAAGGTCTCTTCTGCTGGCCTGCAGTTTCCCTTCTTAACCCTTTTCTGTTCTGATACTGCTTAAATTAAAATGGGAAATTATACCAACCTGTACGCTTTGGGAAGCACTGATTTTAAAGTAAAAGTCAAAGATACATTATGTTCGGAAAACTTATGCTTTTGTTTCTACAGGGAAAAAATATGGGTTTTATTCATTTAGATCCAATGGGTTACAAATAATTATCATATTTTTTAAAAATTTTGGTACAAATTATTAATTAAAATATAGATTATTAAATGCTATATCTATGCAATGTTCTGGACTGCTGAAAGAAATCACAGAAAAAGACTTTAATAAAAATTTTCATGTTGTCTAAAAAAATGAAAAAAAAGACAAAAAAGTTTTTAATGAAGGTTTTAGGTTGTCTAAAAAGCAAGAAAATGTAGAAGTTTAAAATAATAATAATAACAACAGCAGCAGCAGAGGAGCAAAGACAGAAAAAGCCAGACCTAAAAATTACAGAAGCTATTGAAAGTCAAAAAAGGTATGGAAAAAGTTGTACCATAGCAGTAGAGGAGAAGATGCCTGAACTGGCCTTGTCCTATAGTCAGTGATGAATATCTTAAATATCACCAGAGAACCTTCATCCAGTAACTGATGGAAACAGAGCCAGAGACCCCCATCAGAGCACTGGACTGAGCTCCCAAGGTCCAGTTGAAGAGTGGGAGGAGTGAGAATATGAGCAAAGAGGTCAAGACCATGATGGGAACACCCACTGAATCAGTTTACCTGAGGTAATGGAAGCTCACAAACATCAGCCAGACTGGGAAGGAACAAGTATAGGACCAAAGCAGTCCCTCTGAATGTGGCTGACAATTATATGGCTGGGGCAGACTGAAGGGACAGGATTTATCTCTAATGCTTGTACTGGCTTTTTGAGAACCTGTTCTCTTTGGATATATACCTTGCTCAGCCTAGATATAGTAGGGAGGGCCTTGGACCTTCCCCAAAGCAATGTGCCTTACTCTCTCTGAGGACTGGATGGGGATGTAGTTGGGGGAGGAATGTGGAGGAAATGGGAAGAAGGAAGGGAGTGGGAAGTTGGATTGGTATACATGATGAAAAAAGATAGCTTGTTTTCTTTTTTAAAAAATAAAAAAATAGAAGGATCTTCTGTATTTATGATATGCTAAATAAATACTCTTAGGTCATTAAAAAAAAGTGTTGTAAAAGGGCCAGAGGGCATAAAATATGTTTTCTGTGGTTTCTCATACCTACAAACACTAAATTAATATATATATAATAAGGTAAACGTTTGAACATATTAAGTTAATTCTGATTTTAAAAAGTCTTGTTTATGTTGCTAAAGGGTTATGTCTATTTCTTGAGAAAATTGTGGATGTTTGTTTTTTGAAGTTAGTATACATTTTCTGGTGTAAGTTTTGTACTTGTAAATTTTCCTGAGTTCTGGTCACTAGATTTGGATTAGCTGGAATTCAGATGTTTTTTGATGAAGGTAATGTTAAAACTGTTTTATGTTGTTCCTTATTGAAAAGCTGCACCTCAATGCTCTTACACAATATACCTTGCTCTGGCAGCTAAACTTTACAATTCAAGAGTCACACAAGTGAAAGACATAAAGAAATCACAGGGAGCAACAGAGACTAGAGTCCCAAAAAAAAGTCCAGTTGCAAGGATGGACCTTAACAGTTTCAGAAATGCTAATGTCAGGTGATAGTCATCAGAAGTATCAGCTACAGTGAAATAGAATAGGTTATGCAACATTTGTGCTTATAAAATGTTTTATATTGTTAATGTTTAAATTTAGCCAAGACAAACAAATTTATAGTAGAACTTGCAATTTTTAAAAAAATGTGGATAAAGGCATGGTGGTAAGTGAATAATTGAGAGTTAACATAAAAAAATAATTATTATAATAAATTTCAATGATTTTGATATTGTGCTAAATGCTGCCCTATTTAGTGTTCCTATTTAAAAAGCTTTGAAACCCAGAGAAATTGGGTTAGAAATGCATGTGTTACAAATTCTATTCTAAAGTTAAAATAATAGTGTCATGAAGAAGGTAGGTGAGCATGGGCTTGAACCATGAGCTTAAAGGTCTTCCCAAGGAAACAAGATTAAAATTTAGGAGGAAAGACAACAAATTGGGAAAGGGAAAATGACAATGAAACGCAGATAAATGTAGCTGAGCGGCAGTGAACAGGAAACACTATTGGTCTTATGTTCCTACCTCGAACCCTGACTCCACATCAAGCAGTAATGGTGGGAAGTCAAGAAGTACACATCAGTACACTTTGGTAGGTGCAGTAAATAAAGGAGTGAGATGAGCATACACCACCCCCCAATGTGGGGGCCTCTTTATATCCAATAAGTACAGACACACACTGTTTCCACCTACATTCCTGGGTCTGCTTTCTTATTAATTGTTTCAAACTCTCCACCTCCTGCCCACTGTCTTTAACAATTCGTTAACTTTCTCTCTGATCTTTTAGAAAAGATGTACAAACAGAAAGAACATTTGAGGGCTAGAGATACGGTTCAGTGGATAAAAGCACTTGCTGCTCTATTAGAGGACACAAGATGGCTCACAGCTATCCGTCGTTCAAGTTCCACTGAATCTGATACAATCTTGTGGTCTTTGTGGACATTGGACGCACACCCCCACTCACTCACATAAAATAAACTTAAGTATATATTTGTAAAAAATTAAAATAAAAAATCATGACGGAAAAGAAGGAGAGTTTTAAATATCCCAAAAGCTGTAATAGAATATGACAGTTCCTGATATTTACACAAATAAAAATGATGCTTTTTGATCTGGCATTGGGAAGATACCCTAATGGTCTCTCTGTTCAGTTTTGAACGCAGTAGATAGTTTAGCCCATGTAGAAGTCATTCCTAATGTCTGATCATTGAGTAAAAGTTTTATATCCTTTGGTTGAAAAAAAAACAATGTCTAAATATTAACCACAGTACAGTGCCAGGTACATTCAAGCTGAGATTGTTTTCAGGTTTGCAATGAACATCTTTAAGTCTAAAGTGGTAACTTTCACTCAGAAAATACCATAAAGATTCATGACCTCATGCAAGGGATCCAGGTATCGGTACTTTCATCTCCCAGTGCTAGAAAGAAAAATCCGTGTGACAGGAACTCTGTTACAAAGCCAGAACATGAAAGTCAGAGAGTAGGGTCTATAAACTCCATTTGCTTGCTAGTCTTTGTCATAGTCAGATCACCACACCAGAGCAGAAAACCTGGTGCCTTCTTGCTTCTGGAGAAGTTTGCACCATTCTCTTTGACTCTGATTTAGAGATCTTTAGCCTCAGGGTAGGTGCAAAAGAACTAATGCCCTAAACACAATGCAACAATATTCTGTGGTCCTCACATTTCTAAAATAAAGGGTTTAGTAATCCCACCTTAAACCAACTGATGAGTTGAACAAACCCAGACACATACACTCAAACACACACACACACACACACACACACACACACACTTCCACTCCATTAGATGGAAAATGTAATATATGACAACTTGTAAAAACACTTTTAAACTCCAGTCATTCACTCCAGAGAAAACATCAGTTCTTACACTCAATGGGGGCTGAAGTTGAATGTGACACATAAATGACAGAGAACTTGCTAAGCATCAGGTGTATCCTGACAGTTAAGAGGAAATACTAGGTAGTCCAAGCACATAGGATCCTGGGAATTGCTTATATTGCTTCATGGTCAACTCCAGGCTGCCTTCTCTGTATTGACACTCTTTAACTCTTCCCCCTCTAACTTCCTTTGCTTCAGGTCAAAGTCAGTACTGAGGACAATCTAAACATCAAGGCCCTTGATCCTCATGCAACATAAACTACTTGCATATGTCCCAAGGCCAAATTGTTCCAGAACACTGAAGTCTCTGGTAAGTGGGAACATTTCCTACCTGCTTATGAAGGTCAGATAACAATGAATATCAGGACATATCAGAGTAAGAGAAAAAGAAACCATGCTGTAGCAGGAAGAAAGGGGCACAGTGAATAGAACAATAAGGAGAAATCAATTTGAAAGAAATGAGGGGGCAGAAGTAAGGGAAGAGAGTTCAAACAGCCGCTGAATCTTGCACGTAGGAAATGGAATCAGAGTATGTTAAATCCAGCGAGGGTTGGGGTGCAGCATGTGGAGGATTGGGGTACAGCATGTGGACTTCATGAGTTGACAGATCCAATTTTCTTTCTGAATCAAATGCTGTCATACAAGGGAAAGCAGAAGCTGTGCCAGCTAAGGGCATATGTCCTGACCAGGAGAATGTATTCCCAACAACTGGATACACAGGGACTATTACACGTGAAATCCTATTAACACCATAAATTGGAAGGTCTCCCACGAATCATGGTCACCAAAATACCCACTGGGAGAAGTGTTCCTGTCTTGTATGTATCGCTGTAGTAAAATAAAAGAGGCTAAAATGAACTCTGTGCTCAAATAGTTTTGCAAAAATAGGCTTCTACAACTTCGCAATGGACTTTGTCTTTTTCCCCAAATGACTGCTATGTCTGCCCAGATAGCCAAAGGTTTCTTTAACACTGTTTTCCAGAACACATTCACAAAAATGGTAATAATCAGATATATTAGAATCCTAGGGAATGAGGACAGGACTGGGGACTCACCACTTAGCACAGAAAAGAGTATGCCCAAAGTCAGAATGAGCAACTGTTTCCAGAGTAACACTGAAATCTGAAAGCAAAACTAACAAAAGGTTTCAAGTTACTCCACCATCACAGTTCAACTCCATCCAGCTGTCCCTCTGACCAGCTGACCTGTACTTTTCTTCTTTTCTACCACTGTCTAGAAAATGACTCAGAGCCCATGATGCATTCGGAAATTCGGGCATTTTGTGTATTATGACTTTGACTTTCCTGCCAAAAGGAAAATTCCAAATGTGAATGTGAAACAAAGGCGTGCTGTAAACATGAAGCACAGCTGATGGGAGTATATAAATCGGCACAGCTTTTGGATAACAGTCTGATGCTGTGGGACAATGCTCTTGTACATTGTAATGGTTTGTCAGTTGTACTAGTTTAATAAAATGCTGATTGGCCAGTAGTCAGGCAGGAAATATAGGTTGGCGACCAGAACAGGAGAATTCTGGGAAGAGGAAAGACTCAGTTTGCAGTCGTGACCCAGAGGAAGCAAGTTGAGAATGCCTTGCTGATAAAAGGTACCAAGCCATGTTGCTAACATGGACAAGAATTATGGGCTAATTTAAGATGTAAGAAAGAGTTAATAAGAAGCCTGAACTAATAGGCCAACCAGTTTATAATTAATGTAGNGACAAGAATTATGGGCTAATTTAAGATGTAAGAAAGAGTTAATAAGAAGCCTGAACTAATAGGCCAACCAGTTTATAATTAATGTAGGCCTCTGTGTGTTTCTTTGGGACTGAATGGCTGTGGGACTAGAAGCCACAGAAATCTCTGTCAACAGTCTAACATTATTGTCAAATACTTTATGTACATATCTGATCTTCCAGGATGCTCACAATTGGAAGTTATGATGACAGATGACACTTCAACACTCTGTTTCCTGGGCCAACATATTCTCTATCAAGGACACAGAGCTACTTAACAGCCATGCTTCCAAAATATATGCCACACATTGCAGGACCCCGTTGCCTGGGGGAGAAAGGGATCCAGGTCACAGGAAGTACACAGAGAACTTGATACAGTAGCACTGACAAACAACGGTAATGTTGGGAAAAGGGAATCTGAGGCTGAAAGATACACAAACTCACTCAGATCCCAACCCACCAACCCTCACATTCGCACTCCACTTCTTCTTACAACCTCCCCACAGCTGTCCTGGTCACTACCGGAACATGATATATGTGACTACAGGAAGTTGGCTGTAGAACTTTCCCCAGATAGGATCTCCACTCTACCTCAGAGACTCAGTCTATAAAAGGAAGCCCAGCACAGGCTTGATAATTTACCCCCAAACTGTCAGCTATAGAGAAATGAGAAGGGGGAATTTCAGGGGAAAGTGGTCCCTTGAAACCTCTAGAAAGAAGCACTGTCCTAACTTGTTTGACTTTCTTAGACTAGTACCCTTCCCTATCAACTTTGGGAGTGGTATGTGCATAATAAAAATGAATTATGGAATGGGGAATGACTCAGTGTTAGAGTACTTGCCTGGCATTTGGAAGGCCCAAAAGTCAATTCCTGGCACAACAAAAAAGGAAATAAAAAATTGGAAAAGACAAATTAGAAACTACATCTTTGCAATTAGGAAGAAATATAGGCCATTGGCATAATTCCTTCTGTTTCACCTTCCATGTATTCTTTATTTTTACTTTTTACCTTAATTTTAAACTTTAATTTTGTTATTATTAGTATTTAATTTTTACTTCAATTATTCATCTGTATTTGAACTTGTATCTGAAATAAATACATAGCTGTTATGCTTCTCTTTACCTAAAAATATTATTTTCCTATTACCTTTCAATTCTCTATCATATACACTTTTCTTGTTGTTATTTCTTTACTACTTTTACCCCCCATTTTCTTTCACTCTTAAGCATTAATTATTGATACCCTCAAACCTAAAGAAAAAATATCTAAGCTACATTTTATCCAACAATATTTTAGAAATTCTGGTACTTGTAAGAGGTAAAATGTAGTACACAAATTTCTTCTCCTGCAACTAACACCAGAAGTGCTCTCAAGTGATCATATCTGTTGCCATCTTTGGTCTTGAATATAAGTTCAAGAGAAGGCAGTATATCAGATTGAAAGCAAAAATAAAACAAACAAAATAAGCATTATTAATGAGAAAATGCCAACTATTACACAAGGGCAAAAACATCAGACTAACATCAGATCTGTTGTCAGCAGCTTTACAGGACAGGAAAACGTAAGTACTATGTTTCAAGTGTGAAGGTAAATAACTGGCAACCAGCTTTATTATACCAAGCAAATTAAAACAGACAAGAGAAATAAGAATATTTCGAGACAGAGAAGCTAAAGCAATTCATGATAACTAAACTAACATTTGTAGAAAGTTCTTAAAAGAATGTCATACATGGGGAAAAGAGAAGACAGCCTCACCAGTGAAAACACAGAAAGGAATACATTTATTTCATGAGAGGAGCAGATGATCAGAAGACAGCCAGGAAAGAATCAATCTTGTCAACATGGCAAACCAGAAGAGCCCCAGCATTACCATGGAAGGTTCAAAAGAACTATCAATAGTCCAACCAATTAGAACAACCAAGAATATCATGGGAAAGAGCAGACATCTCTTCATAATAACCTTAAGTGCAAATGGCATTAACTCACCAGGGAAAATATGCTGAGCAACTGATTGGATTTAAAAGAAAAATAAGTTTCAATAATCTATTGTCTCCAAGAAAGACACCTGTGTAGCAAAGATATTTAAAAACTGAAAACCAAAGGATGGAAATCAACATACCATGCAAATAGTAAGTAACCTGGATTCATGATTCTCAATCTGGATAAACCAGAATTGAAAACAAAACTAATCATAAGAGAAAATGGCATCCTCTACATATTAACAAAGGGAACAAATCACTAGGAATACATAACTATAGTAAATACTGATTCACTTAACTCTGGGCATTCAGTTTAGTAACAAAAGCATTAAAGACATAAAATGTCACATACATCCTCAAACAATAATAGTGAGAGACTTTAATATCTCACTTTTAAATTGAGATTTTTTACTTTAGTAGAAAATAATTTTCAGAGATAAATTATTATATATATCTACATATATATATATATAAACTATTTCAAGAGCTATCTACAAAACATCCCTTCTAACATATAAAGAGTACACATTCATCTAAATGGTACATGGAACTTCATATAAAATGGACAATGATATAGGACACAAAGCTAGACTTCATGAATACAAAACTGTTAGAATAATTCCTTATATCTTATCAAACTAGAGTGGATTAAGTTAGAAACCAAGAAAACACAGAGCCTAAACAAATACTTGGAGATCTAAAACTACAGTTTTGAGTATGAATAGATCACTGAAAAAAACTGGAGAGAAAGTATTTCCTAATCCAAAGAATCAAATAAAAATTATAACACAAGCTATCAAATTCCTTAGGTTACATTTATGACAGATGTGGAAAGGATGGATATAGCTGTAGGTAAACATATTAAAATATCAGAGAGAGGGCAGAAGAGATATCTTGGCAGTTAAGAGCACTGGCTGCTCTTGCAGAGGACCCAAGCTTCAGTTCCCAGCATCCACACAGTGGCTCACAACTGTCTGTAACTCCAGTTTCAGGACATATGGTGTCCCCTTCTGACCTACACAAACCATACACTAATATGACTAAGCACTACGTGAAGAAAAAAAACACTCATACACCCACAAAATTTAAATAAGGATATTTTAAAGTCAGAGAGGTCTCAGATAAAACACAGAGTGATATGCCTGAAACCTGTAGAAAGATAAGAAGGCAAAGCAAAGCGAGTAAAGAATAAGAAATAAGAACAAATATGGATCCACAAATAGGATCAGATGAGCAAATAGATGGTTATTTCAATATATGAACAATACTGAAAACAACCTATCAAACTAAGCAAAGAAAAAAGAAGTTCCAAATTAATAAAATTAGAGATGGACAGAGATGAACATACCTCTACCTGACCCAATCACTAGAAAATACTATGCGAAGTTATACTACAAGTCAGAACACCTGGATAAATTTCTAAACTGGTATGGCCTATTAAACTAAGAAGATCTATAAAATTTAAATAAATTAATAATGGCAATATTTTAGCAAAAAGTAAATGTCTTTCTACAAAGAAAAGCAGAGAAGAGCTGAAGAGATGGCTAACAGCTAAAGAGAAATTGCTGCTCTTCCTCGGGGCTTGGGACCAATACCTAGCACTCAGATGGTGGTTCACAGTGACCATAACTACAATCCCAGTGATACAATGCCCTCTTCTGGAGATTTTGAATACAAATATGACTCACACACATATGAGCAGGCAAAATACCCAAACACACAAAACGTTTTTAAATCCAGGAGCAGACGGATTCACTGCTGAACTCCACAAAACTGTCTAAGATAATATAACACAGATACTTTCCAATTATTCTATAAGATGGAAAGAAAAGGAACACTATGAAATTTACTTTTTGAAGGTAGTATTAGGCAGATACCAAAACCAAATAAATATATGGCCAGAGAAGGAAGCCAAAAACCAAACCCATGATAGAAGCAGATACAAAAATTCTTGACAAAACACTTGTAAACTAAATTCAAGAATAAAGCAAGATCATAACTAGGCTAATTTCATTCCAGGGGTGGGAGACTAACTCAATAACACAAATCAATAAATGCAATAAATAATATAAATAAAGGACAGAAGTCATGCTTTTTTCTCCATAGGTAGAGAAAAAGACGTTTTGAGGATAATAGTTTATTTCTTTTTTCAGTTTATAATGTTATTATATCATTCCCCCCTTCCTTTTCTGCCCTCCAAGTCTTCCCCTGCATACCTCCTAATCTCTTTCAAATTCATGGTCTATTTTTTCTTTATTTGGTGGTAGTGGTGGAGGTGTGTGTGTGTGTGTGTGTG
>LOEQ01000946.1:566864-585235 GCA_001685075.1 Bramus lutescens | reverse complement strand
GGGAGGGAGGGAGGGAGGGAGATCCTAAAAAAATCACAGCGGTTATCCTGTTACTTAGGGCTCCTGACTGTGATCCATTGACTTTTTAGTGGTTCTGAGACGCCTAACTCCTACACTAAGATCTTATACTCTTTCAGCTTAACTCTAGATTTTCTGGAAGTTTATAAAAAACAAAAACTGTTAAAACAGGTTCCTGTCTACTCTAAGATTTTCAGACTGGTGGCAAGACTATGGCTGGAGCTCTGGAGTTCAAGGTCAGTCTGGGCAACACAGACAGACCCTGCTTCAAGATACAAAGCCAAGTGAACAAACCCAATCGACAGTTCTTCAGCATGTCTGTCTGTAAGTCTCCCAGAAACAGGTACATGCATTTACTACTTGGTCACTCCAAGTTCCTCTTTGCCTGGGCATTCAGTGAGGTTATAGCTGGAGAGAATATCTGCTGACGGACAAGGACACATCTACAGTCTACACAGAGCTGCCCCATTCCGACACTCTAGAACTGTGAGCTACTGACTGAAGCTTGAGAGCATTTTAGAGCAAGAGGAGTGATTGATTACACAGCCAAAATGACATTTAAGTTATTTATCTTCAAGCAACTTCAGCCTTATAACCACAAAACAATCTTTACAATTTGGGTCTAGGGTCAGGTAAATGTGTCTGTCTACATTACTGATGTGGGTTTTCTTTGGAACTGATGCTACAAACTCAGCCCTAGGAACTGGTTATGCCTTTAAGATAAAGCACAAAGGAAATCATAAGCAGCTCTTTGCTTCCTGCGAATCATCCTGAAGGAGCTATTGTAGAGTTTAACTCTCAAAGCACTGGAAGTCATGGCTGCTGCGAGCAAACAAGTAAGACCATGCACATGACACAAGCACTCAACCCTAAAGGACACTTACTGTGATTGTTAATGTGCATGTGGGACACACACAACACGGCATACACACACAAACACACACACAACATGGCATATATACATAACACAACATACACACAACATGTCACACACACAACACAGCATACATACTTGCACACACAAAAAACAACAAAAAACACAATTGTAACTGCTTTAGCTTATAGCTATTGAAAAACATAGAAGAAAATAAAAAACAGGAGGAGGGGAGACCTCCCATACTTCCTATAGAGAAGCAAATAATTTACACAAAGGGAAAAACAACTTAAAGCAATTTTCTTAGAACACATTGGCAATTATACCTATTTAAAGCCTCAAGGAATTTCAGTACAATACAAAGCCAAATTGCAGAATTTTTATGACAAAAATGTGGTATCACCTAAAGATGTCCTTGATGAGTATTGGAATGTTCCCAATTAGGCATTCATTTCATCTTAGTCCCAAACTTCTGTTCCTGGCCCAGATTACCTGGGCATGTAGCTGCAGGTTGGGTGATAAATTGAAGTTGTTTCCATAAATTCCAAAACTTAAGGTCCCATGAGCCAGCTACCACTTTCTGTCAGGGACATTCTATGAATCATTATTTATCATGTGATTTTTTTCTCAGAAAAACTCACAAGCCACTGAACTGTCAGTTGGTACCTGGAGTCTGTGTGGAGTCAAGTTCTTTCCAGGAGAGAGTGATTCTCTAGAGCTCTTCTCTTAAAGCTGTGTCACATGACCTCATAAAATACCTGGCAACAACTCTGCTTCTTAGAAAGGCTCTGGGCAGAATTCCCATCTGCTGATGTGTGAAGGACTCCACCTGGGCAAGGTTCCCTAGGGTCCTATCGCACACAACGCTGTTAGCCTATCTGGAGCCCCACTTCTCCCTGCTGAGTCTCTTGAAGCTAACTAAGATGCTTGTAGGATTTCCCTGGACGATGAGAGCTTTGTTACTTCTCTGGTCACCTTGTGACTGCCCTGATGTGGGATTCCCCTCTGTATGCTGTGGATACCACTGGTGAATAAAGAAACTGCCTTGGCCTGTTCATAGGGCAGAACTTAGGTAGGCAGGGAAAACTAAATGGAATGCTGGGAGAAAGGAGGCAGAGTGGAGGAGAAACCATGTAGCCCTGGTAAGCCACAGCCACATGCCAATACACAGATTAATAGAAATGGGTTAAATTAATATGTAAGAGCTAGCAGATAAGAAGTTAGAGCTAATAGTCCAAGCAGTGATTTAATTAATACAGTTTCTGTGTGATTATTTCAGGGCTGAGCAGCTGGGAACCAACAAGCGGCTCCTTCCTACTACACTGCCCTCCATACCCTGGGATCCCGTGACAGAGTGGGTCTGGTCTCCCATCCTTGGGTGAAAGAACAGGTCTTTGTAGCTTTAGAACACATGCATTCCTTCTGCCTAGAATGTTCTTCCCATGTGTGTTTCTTCCATTCATCCTGTCTATCTCCTCTCTCTTAGGTTTCTAGAAGGCCTCCATCCAAAATTTCCAGGATACCCTCTGCCCTGCTGGCCCAAAGCTAGATAAAGGAAGGATGCCTATGAGATGCTGTGATTGCTCTCTGCTTCCCCCAACCCACAGCCCTTATCAAATTTGTAACTGCCTATTTGTACACTGATTGGAGTTTCCCATGCCCCAAGAGCCGCAGAGCAGAAGTACCCTCTAGTGACCCACAGTAGCACCTAGAACTTTAAACACAGCTAGCAAATGACCATCACTTATCAGGAGAAGGAGAATAACAGAGTGGCCAATCTTGGGGACTTCAGAGCCAGTGGGAGAGCACAGCCTGGTTTTGACAGTACACTAGCCATGCACCTCTGGAAAATGACCTGCTCTCAGTCTGCCATCTTCGATATGGGAGTAGAACTACACCTCTCTGTAGGGCTGTGAGAACGAGTCAATGGCAAACACTTGTGAACCTGTTACACGTCTGGGAAATGATAAACTGTAGTCAGTTAGTGTACTGGCTGGCTTTGTGTCAACTTGACACAAGCTGGAGTCATCAGAGAGGAAGGAGCTGCAGTTGAGGAAATGCCTCCGTGAGATCCAGCTGTAAGGCACTATCTCAATTAGTGATTGAGGGCAGGTTCAGCCCATGGTGGGTGGTGCCATCCCTGGGCTGGTGATCCTGGGTTCTATGAGAGAGCAGGCTGAGCAAGCCAGGGAAGCAAGCCAGTAAACAGCTCCTCTCCATGGCCTCTGTATCAGTTCCTGCTTCCAGGTTCCTGCCTTGTTTGAGTTGCTGTCCTGACTTTTTCTTTAAGTAATGAACAGCAATGAGGAAGTATAAGCCAAATAAACCCCTTTCTCCCAACTTGCTTTTTGGTCATGGTGTTTCATCGCAGCAATAGAAACGCTGACTCAAACAATTATTAAATGCCATGACGTTATCCTGGAAACAAGAAGAACTAAGTGAGCTTCCACATCCTAAAATGTATAAGTGGTATCTATTAAATTAGAAATTATTTAAAATAACATTTGTGCTACTGCTCATACAGTAACACTCATATTTATTGGTTAGTGGTGAAACATAAATCATACCACCTTCTTGGAAATTAGATAATTTCAAGCCTCTAAAATGTTGAAGTCTTGCTTAGGAAATTACATAAAAATCAATCTTACATAAAAGATTAAAAATAAGACATAAAAATTGCCTTATTTTTCCCCTACTGTTGTTCAAATCAATGACCTTCTGCATACTAAGAAGTCTTACTTATATGGCTGAAGTCCAAGATTTTTCTTTAAAAAAAAACAGTTAAAACTATATATCTAAAAAAACTTCAGTGTTAATAATATTAGGCTTTTGGGGGTTTTGTTGTTGTTTTTGTTTGCTTTTGGTTTTGTTTTGTTTTGTCATGATAAGGTATGTCTCTATAGCTTAGGAGCCTATCCTGGAACTAGCTTTGTAGACCAGGCTGGCCTCGAACTCACAGAGATCCACCTGTCTCTGCCTCCCGAGTGCTGGGGTTAAAGGCCTGCACCACTACCACCCGGCATAATATTAGGCCTTTTTAAAGAAAAAATATTTAGTTGGCAAGATGGCTCAGATGATAAAAGTGCTTTCTGTATAGGTCTAATGATTTTCCTGAAACCCAGGGTGGCAGGAGAATCAACACCTGAAATTCAGTTTTTGACCTCCACATGAGTGCTGTGGTGGAATGTGTGTTCCTACACAAACACTGGCACCACGCACATACACACACACACACACAGAGACCCTGGCATCACACACACACACACAGACCCTGGCATTACACACACACACACACACACACACAGTTTTTTTAAAACAAATTTGAAAATTAATTACATTTACATGTTTGTGTGCACGCATGTGCACATATCTCCACTCGTGCCACTATGCATGTGTGGAGTCCAGAGGATCTTCTTCACTCAAGAGTCTCTCTTTCCAACGTGGGAATTCTGGGGGTCAAACTCAGGTCTTCAGGTTTATATGTTGAGTCTCTTTACCCAGTGAAACAATGCAAAAATGTCTCCATTTGGAATGTTAACTCTGAGGAACAATATGTAGTCAATGTTTAAAACTATGAAATTTATCACATAAAAATGTTTATGAAATATAAATAACACACAAATTCAAAGTCACATCTCTGTTTCCTTATAATGGCATAGCTCACTGTGGTAGATTATTTTTGTACCTTTCCATATGTGTGTAAAGATAAAAATTGAACAGAAATAAGAAAAATAATTGACATTCTACAATTCTGGGTGATTTAAAAGTTTAAATTTTGTTGCTGTTGGCTTAATATTTGAATTATTTCTCATTGGTTTATTGAAGGTTCAAATGAAAGGCTTGTTTTATTGCTTCATCTGAGGAACCCAGCAGCTGGGACTTTCCTAGGCATTCAGTTCCCTGACTAACGGGGCCCCTAAGAGGACCCATCTCACATGAATATTTTTACAAGATGCTAACTTTAAAAGGAAATGTTTCATTTACAGAAATGAAAGGTTGACTTGAATAAGCCATGTTGGTTACCTATGTAAAAATGTGTCACATCCCTTTTATACACATAGAGTTAATGACTGCTGGAAACTTGTGTTCTAATGAGATCAGAACAAGAGAAAATGTAAAGTGTGTTTCGTTACTAACCTGGACAACACTCTCCCGAGATCTACCTACAAACCAACGATTGAAGTCATAACAAGGACCTGAAGTTCAAGAGAACTGTTTTCCCAAACAGTCCTCCTGTAGGTCTTCCTCCTATCTGCTTGGACAGTCTGGGTCATTCCTGCCCCGTCATTAACTGGCCAGATGCCAGCACAGTCCATTCAGGACTGAGGGAGATAAGTGAGCCATAGACTGAAGACAGGAATAGAAATCTGCAGAAAACAGGCACTAAGGAATCAGATGTGGGCAAAGCCAAGTTCCAGAGCAGAGCAGGCTCAGGAGGACGTAAATACCACAGTTCAAAGACAAGACGAGCAGAGTGATTCTGAGCAAGTCCCACTGGGCGGGCGGTTCTGCTTTCAGGGCAGAACTTCATTAATAGCTCTTCTTGTCTTCTGCCTGTTAACTCCGGGAGACTAAACTGTAGATTAGTACCTGGGCAGCCGGACTGTGGTGTTAGGGCATTAGCACATCCCAGTGTAAAGAACAGCATCTTGTCAGCATTTTCTTTCCCACACCTCGTCCCTCTCTAGCAGGCCTTCCCTCGCCCTGTGAGTCATATCTACTTTGCAGATCATCCTGTTATTAGGCTCTGGCACAGAGAGTGGGTCAGGCAATGCAAGGGACCAGGAACCTGCTGCCTGTGATTCACACGGGGCCAAAGGTGAGTCACCCAGCTCTGCCTCCATTCTCCAACCTGAGAGACTCCAGATATATGTAATGTCTTGTCCTCAGAGATCCCGGTGTGTGCTCGAGGGTGAGAAGGAACTCAGGCAGTAAGGCTACCATATAAAAGGCAAGTTGGTAACATGAAAAGCAGCAAACAAGCCAACAATAATAAAACTGCTTGACACACAGCCTCAAACAACTCACCATTTTTCTTTCATAGAACCTACAAATCAAAGAGATTTAAGCTCTAAATGTGAATTTCCCCACCCCAGGGGAAATACAGTTTTAGGGCCAGGCCTGTTATTGAATAACTGAGTAAACCTGAGCAGCCCCATTTCTCTGAATTCTCATTTGCTCAACTGCTAAATGGGGTTAATTCTACTATTGCAAAGACCTAGTGCAGGACCAAAGGTGATTACCTATGCAGACAGGCCTGGACACACTAAAATTCGGGATGAATGTTACCTATACCAGCAGCCAACTATTCTAACCTACTGAATATGAGTGAGAATCAGTTGTAAGTTTAGTTAAATACTAAGATTAGACACTAAGTTTAGCAAGATTCTCAAGCAGAATGATGGGACACCCAAATTCTCCATATCTCTCAGGCTGGGAATGGATGACTGATTTTACATTCTTCTTACAGTAAGGGAAGCTTACATAATGGGTACCAGCTGTGTTAAGCAAAAAATCTGGGCTCAAGTCCTGGAGAGACTGCATATCACAGTGTAATGAGTTTTGATCCTTCTAATCAGTGGACTTATTGAGAAGGGGTTCTCAGACCTCTCCACCCAGAAAACTGGAGTAGATTTGTCAGGAACCAAGGCCCAACAGCATTTTAGAAACACGAACATGGAAACTTGATGGCCACTTTTACCTCTTCCTAGCTCTACAACCTAACACAGGCAACATTTCCTGAGTTTTGAATTACTCATCTGTAAGATGAATGCAATTGTGTCTATTTTGTAAGATGTGGGTCAGGACTACAGACAAGGCCACCTGTTTAAATCACTTAGTGTAATGCCTGCCATGTAAGCATCCTTGGGGCTCTATCTCGGGATAGCACCTGGTTGATGTACTAAGTGCCCAGTAAACTGTAGGGATCAATATTGTGGTCACTCCCACCCTTCCTCAACAATGGCACAAAGGCCAGCCATCATCTCTGGTGTGGGGAGTAACCAGGCCTGAGTTTAAGTCAACCACATCAGGTGTTGCTGGGGGACAACTTTTGAATGACTTTCTAGTCACATGCTGTCAATGACAAGAAGGCATTTCATACCATGGGAAATGTCTTGGGCAGTGTCACCAAATGCATCCCTTTATAAAAGAGACAAGGACCCAGAGGCAGATATAGGGGCACACCTTGATCAAGCAGGAATAGCAACATCTGTTGTCAGATCTCTTCCTGTGTAGGAAGCTGAGTCACTTTCAGGGACTGGATTACTGAGGCACTCTGATGAAGTAAGTTCCAGTTTTAATATTTTAAAATATGGGCTTATGCAATGCTTAAAGGCAGGGTTTCCTGCTGTCCTGCCTGCTGTCCCAAGAGTGAGGGGCCCCCTGGAAAGGAACAAGATGTCAGACTCTAGTTAGCACTGACTGAGCATGATGTGGAGGATGTGGACCCAAGAGGGAAGGCAGGAAAAAGAGAAGGAGGAGGAGGGGGCAGATACACAGTTTCAATTGCTTTCTTCTTGGTCTGCAAAATCATAATAAAGTTAGAAAATGAAAAACATGATTTTCTTCTGACCCGAATCTCTGGCGTTGGGCCAAGGGACTGGGCTTCTGCTGGGACAGGGGAGGACCTGCCATTTACTTCTCTCCCCTGGCGAGGCAGCTGCTGCCTCCATCAGTGGTCCCGGCCATTAGTATTTATTTGCCAAGTGAAAATAAGAAGGCATGCTTAGAAAGAGTTCCTCCCCTCCCAACCTAGTTTTAATGCAAGAATTCACTTAAGGAAGAGAAAATGCTCAGATTTTAAGAAGGTACAGGCAAAGAGGGACAGGATATAAATGTTAGGGTGCTCTAAACAGCCTGGTGTATAGTTGATGTGTTTCCTGACTCAGTACTCTTGGGAAAAGTCAGATCTATGGGTTTAAGCTTAAAGAGACTTTGCATTCAAAAGTGCAAGAAAAAAAAAAGCCTGGGTATTCTGTTTAAAAACAACCTATTACTTAAGAAATAAACGTTTTTCTGGGTTGCCAGAATTTCTAAGTACGCACTTATTTTTAAAAAAGGAATCTTTCAATTTTATTAACATACATTTATATAATTTCTGTTTCATCTCTCTGTGGTCTGCCTATTAATGAAAATCAGCTGGCACAAATGGGGATAATGCTGGGCTAACAGAGAATTCCCAGTTCAGCACATCCTGAACTTTACCAAGGCCCCTTCCCTGGGGAGCAGGCAACACAGCACTGTGATGTTCTCATTACCACTCCATCAATACTGATTGGAGTCTAGAAGTCCCCATGTTTTCTTTTCAAAATTTATTTTTGGACTGAAGGTATATAGCTTATAGATAGCACATGTGCTTAGCGTGTGTAAGGGCCTCAATTTCCTCCCCAGAATTCAAAAGAATTTACTAAAATAAAAGTGCTTCTTTAAACAAACACTTAGGACTTGAGAAGCAGCCCGGTGTTAAAGAACACTCACACTCAGAAAGAACTGCAAGTCCATTCCCAGCACTTACAGCAGGCAGCTCACCACCACTTGTAAGAATCCACTGCTCTCTTCTGGCCTTGATGGCCTTGTGTGTGTACACATGTACACACACACACACACACACACACACACCATTAAAAATAAAATAAGGCTGGGCAGTGGTGGCACACACCTTTAATCACAACAATTGGAAGGCAGAAGTAGGCAATCTCAGTGAGTTGGAGGCCAGCCTGGTCTAGAAAGCGAGTTCCAGGACAGCCAAGACTGAGAAACTCTGTCTTGAAAAACCAAAAAAATAATAGATAAATAAATAAAAAAAATCACAAACTTACTGAGTGTCCTTGAATTTTTTTTCTGCCTAAATACAGAGTTGGCAGGAGAGCGACTACAAATGACTACTGTCAGTTTTGCAGAGAAGGAACCTGTGTGAAACCCTTCTAGGGCTAGAAGTTACATCATCTCATATTCCCAGGCCGAGGGACAGCCATAAGAAAATGACTGGGGAAGAGAAGAACAGAGCGCACACACACACACCGTATATCAATCAGGAAACAGTATCTGGGGAAAAGCACAGGGCTGGGCTAAAGGCTTTAAGCTGACATCGGTGCTCTGGACCTGAGCTCTCGATAGTTTTTATGGTGGGCCTGCATAGAGGGCCCTCAAATTGGTCTGCAACTCCAGAAATCTCAGGAACTTGGGATCAAAGATCAGTGCTATGCTCCAAACCCTCAGACTCTCTGATAAGCCAGCTAAACTACCACTTCCCAGAGAAAGTTCCATCCAGGTCATCAGGAGTCCATTGCTCGCTCTGTGGCTTACTGGTGCCTCCCAGATCTTCTCCAGCATCCACCTCCTCACCATTGACTCTCACTTCCACTAGAAAGCAGGCAGGGAGACAAGAGGCTCAGGGGGCAGTGTATTAGGTGCAGGCCCCTTCTGTCTGAGTTCTTTACTGCCTCTATTAAGGGTTAGTTATCATTGGACAGTGGGAGGGAAGGCCTAGCTAATGTAAAACTGGGCAGAGGAGAAAGTACAAAGCATGATTCAGCTGTCCAATGCCATCCAAGCCAGTTTTGCAGTTGAGAATCTGGAACAATAACAAAATGCCTTTCTACAGACTAGATGATCATTAAATGATAACAAAGGTACAACACATCACAGATACCAGTTCCCCACAGTGTTCATGCATTACATCCTCCAGTAATAATTATTCCTACAATTTGAAGGAGAAAATATAGCTTAGAGCATAGAAGGGACATGCTCACAGCACAGATCAAATTTAGAAATCTGAGCAAATTTCATATTTAGGCACAAGGGGTCAAAATATGACCTCTTTGTACATTACCTAATTTTGCCTTTCATTAAAACAAATATCTGCATAGATTTATATTGCACAAAAGACTGTTTTTGTTTTTCTTTGCTTGGCTTGTTTGTTTTGTATTATTATTATTACTATTACTATTATTTGGTGACAGCATCTCACTATGTAGGTAGCACTAGCCAGAAACTCACAGTCCTCCTGCTTTAGCCTCAGCGGTGCTGGGATTATAGACAGGCTTCATACCCAGCTCAGAAGATGAGTTTCCATTACTACATTGTATGGTTTTTGAAGAAAGTGGTTTTGAATGATCTTCTTGACTGATTAAAAAATAAAAGTCAGAAGCCCCCTGAACATGGAACGCTCTTCCTGCCACAAGTTCAAGAAGTTCTAACGGAGTATTGCCATTAGTGTGGCGGATGGGGTGGGGGGAGAGCTCAGAGCAGTCAAATGTCTAACTGACATCGCCCCTTTGAAAAAGACCACAAACCTCCAGAACCTCAGAGACAATTTCGGGTAGTTGCCTGCCCCATTATATCCCTCCTCCCCAGGATCTGAAAAGTTATGCTAATATAATCAACTTTTGAGTCACAAAATTCCCAAGAGTACCTCCAAATAGATACAACAGAGGTGAAATAAAAATGCAAATGATTATAGTTACCTTGAGGGTATGTGATAACATTCTACCAAAGTATGTGAGCAGTATGTGTATGTGTATGTTATACAAATGTATGTGTGCATGCTTTAGATGTCCTGTTTAAATTCATACCCATAGAAACAGAAAGAGAAAAATGTAATATGTTAGGTTATACAAAGATATCCATAAGTTACCTCCTACCTTTAAAATTTAAGTCAGAATTCCAAACTGATGGTAGAACTTGATGTGAGCTGACATTTCAAGCTTAAGAATTTTCACAGAAACCCAGAACTGCAGGAAACAGTCATCTGAGTGACAGCCCTAAATAGGGCAGGCACGCTTTCCTAAGCTGACCCACTGCTGACTCAGGACCTGCAGTTTTCCAAGGCATTTAACACTGTGAATCCTTACATTGCAGAATTTCTCCCTGTGGACGGTGTCCTTAAAGTTAGAACTTGAGTAACAGGGTCTTGAGCGACCAGGTATAACAGCGAGGGATTGGGCACAGCAGTGGGCTTTCAAAAGTCTGGTTCTCAGTCTCAGCTCCACTTGTGAATTGCTGGCAGACATTTTAGAACTATGCTCTTCCCTAATCTAGACCAATGAGATCAGGGTTTCTAACTGTACAGTCCCAGCATCAGCACCATAACTGTTGGAAAGCAATCAGAGATGGTAGTGTTGCCAACATCCTGTCATTCCCTTCTGTGCCCCTGTCCCACACTACCCAATCCCCTCCTCATCTATCCCATCTCAACTCCCAGCATCACTGTGATGCTGACTATGCTGAACACGCTAACAATAGAATCCTACTGAATCCATATCTCAGCTGTGAGGATTGAGATATATCCATGCAATCACATGCAACAGTTGCTCCATTTCACTGGTGTTTACTATCTCACAATGTAACTGTATTAAAAAACGGTTTCCCACACCTATTATTGGTGGAGATTTGGACTGCTCTGAGTTTGGGGCTAAAACAATTAATGCCAGTATCTATAAATATTCTTGGATATTTCTTTAGGTGCACATATGTAGACATGCCCACAGGACATTATGTTCTAGAAGCAGAAGTGCCAGGACATAAATCATTTACATATTCAGGTTTAATAGATATGTCTAAACAAAATCTTTATCCACAAGTGTTACTTATACTGCCACTGGAGTGTCCCAGAGTTCTGCCAGAACTCCATGGGACTTTTAGACGCAAGCCTTTCTGGTGGGTGTACTGAAGTATAGTATGGTGGTCTTCACTTTCAGTCCCAACGACAACACTGAGAATGCTTCGAGTTCTCAGCCATGCGGCTGCCTGTCTGTGGTGTATGTTTAAACCTCTTGCTTATTTTCCTGTTGTGTTGACCTTTCAGAACGGACTTGTTTAAGGGGTATGTCAGCATGAGCAAGTATGAAGGAAGCTATCATAATACAGTCTACTAGTGTGTGTGGAACTGAAAACAGTCAAATGTTTTGAGTTGTCTGCATATCTAGGATAGGAGCCTATTGCTGTATGTTAGATACGTGTCTCCTTTCCCTCTGCTTGGTGTTTCCTCTCAGTGGTATGCTTCAAGGGTCTGAACGTCTTCATCCTAATATAGTCCAATCTATAGGGTTTTTTCATCAGGCCATTTTGTATCCTATTTAACAAGCCATGGCCCACGCCAAGGTCATAAACATACTCTACTTTTGTCATCCAGAACAATGCTGGTCAACAGATGATAAAAATGAAGGACCCATATAGTTTTAAATTTTCTAGTACCTATCTTTTCAAAGTAAAAATAAATAAATTTATTTTAACATTTTATATAACCCAATACTTCAAAAATATTATTTTATGAGCAATCAGTATACAAATTATCAATGAGCTACTTTGCGTTTTCATCAATTTATTATTATATATTTTTATTCCTAGTATGGGTATGTATGATGTGTGTGCACGATCATTCTGTGATATGTTTGTGGAGGTCAGAGGACAACACTCAGGAATTGGTTCTCTTATTCCATCACAGATTCCAGGGATCAAACTCTGGTCTTTGGCCTGTTCAGAAAGTGTTTTATCACTAAGCCATCTTTCCATGTTCTTTCTCTACAGGAACTTTATAAAATCTGTGTTGTGCTTTTTACATTTAAGCAATATCTTTGTTATTGGGCCAATCACACTGTTAGACTTGCATAGGTCTAGAGGTTATTCTGTTTGGTCTGCTATATCTAGATCAATATACAGATCTGCATACATTTTAGCACAACAATCTTTCTTTCCACATGGATATCCAAACAGCTCCTAATTTCCCGTGGTGCTGAGGTCATGGATCACAAACACCAATATCCACAGATGGCCTTATAACACCCAGTCCACTCTAGTACTATGCTGTACCTCTCCTCTAAACCCCCAAGTAGATGTCTCCTTCATATCTAGTGTTAAGAATCATTTCTATGCTGAGCAACTTTATAAAGTGGAAAGAAAGGTGAAAGTTAAGATCACTATGTATCAAGTGCCCCTTTATGATACGATTTCAGGAAAGGGGGGTGCAGTGGGTTGGTCAGTAATTGAAGTACCTCCTGCCTGAAAAGTATTTCTTATTGTCAATAATGTTTAAAAACATTTGAAAGTGACAGCAACAGTGTATCCTATGAAACAAATGTTCGCCTGTTATTTTTCAGTCATCATTTCAGGGAACTACTCTGTTTTGTTCCCACACAGTTCACAGACAAGAATTCCACTTCCAGCAGACAATTCTTGGAAACCATCCAGGTAAAGGCAGTTGGAGTTAATGGAAAGGGAGGAGCTCATTAGGGGACCCTATAACTTTGACCCAAAGTAGAACATGGCAAGGGTCCTGTAATGTGCACAGCATCACAGATGAGCATAATTTAAGTTTTCTTCGCATCAGCATATTTTATATTTTTATAGTTTTATCCCCGGGTCAAACAAGAAAACAAACTTTGAAGAAAAGAAATTGAAGCCAATTTAGATATCAAACTTGAGCAATCTTCATTATTAAAAAAAAAACTGTTCTGAGAATTTTTGCTTGAATCTTGAAATGATTAGTTTACTGCTAGCCTGTGTCAGCCTCAATATAATCAACAAGTATTTATTGACTGTCTGATAAAATAAGCCTGACAAAAGAATCAAAATAAGACAAATTGGCCTTGTTCCAGCAGACAAATACGCCACGGAGAAATAAATGGTTTATTACAAAAGCATTCCTCATAAAGTACTTCATTTTAGAATATAGATACAGCAAAGGTCTCAAGCCCCTTAGTAAAATAGAATAGTATAATAGATAATTACTACTTCAAATAACTTTGTAGCAGCCCTGCTTATAGGTTTTATATTCTTCTCATCAATGAGTAATATACATATCTTTGGGGTTCCTTTTCTAATTGTATACATACACACAGGTTAGGCTTCTATATACTAATATTGAGCAGAAAAATTTGAGGATTTTGGTTAAAAAATCTTAGCTGGCAGTAGTGGTATTTATTTGTTTGTATACTGCAATTTGTAGAAGCAAACAGGCTGAAGCAGGAGGATTACAATAAATAACAGGCATAGTGAGGTCAAGACCAACCTTAGATACATGGTGAGTCCATCTCAGGAAGCCTGTATGTATGTGTGTGTGTGTGTGTGTTGTGTGAGTGAGCGTGCGCGCGCGCGCGTGTGTGTGTGTGTGTGTGTGTGTAATTCAGAAGTACAGGTAAAGTTCAGAGGCAAAGCCACGCTTTGCATGTACCAGGCCTAGGGTTTGATCTCCACCTTGAAAAAAGTGGGAAAAGGACAAAAGGAATGAATGAATTTGGGACCAGTCCAAGGGAAGCTTCCCTTTCAGCTGGCACATCTGCTACTCACACAGGAGCACAGTCCTCTCTCTCCACAGACCTCCAGCAGGAATGCCAATGAAAAGGCCAATGGCTATGAGAACAAATGCGCACCCCTTAGCTTTACGTTCTGAGGAGCACGTAGGCCCAGACAAAAACATTTTATTTTTTATGCTTAGGAAAGGTAAAATCTTTTGAAGGTCCCCCAGGGCACACTCTCTTCTACCCACAGCTGTCTTATATTCGTCATCAGACAGTCTTTCTCGGGCTCCCAGGTGTGATAGAAAATTCTGGAGAGTACGCACTAGCTGGTGAGTCAGCCATCAACAGAAAGCCCCGGTTCTGTATGAGGTCGAAGAGTCTTTTTTGTTTTGTTTTGTTTTGTTTTGAGACAAGGTTTCTGTGTAGCTTTGGAGCCTGTCTTAGAACTCACTCTGTAGACCAGGGTGGTCTCCAACTCACAGAGATCTGCCTGTCTCTGCCTCCTGAGTGCTGGGATTAAAGACATATGTCACCATGGCCCGGCAGAGGTCAGAGTCTTCTCCACTCCATCACTAGCTGGGGATTATAAGCACTATTTACTTACGTTAAGTAAGTTTTAGCTTAGTTTAATATGCCACAATTTAAAAATGTTCAGCTATAAGGGCGCATCATAAGTTGACAAGTAAGGTAAGGCAGGGAAATGATAAGTGATGGCTTCCCTGAGCTCAGGGAACGAAGCCTCCCTATCACAGGGGCCCTCGTTCATATGGTCAAATGTCTGTGAGCCTGTCTAGAGCAGCACAAAGCTCTAGACTTCCCTAGATGACTAAAGTAGGGAACCGCACACTTGGGCTATGTGACGGCCATGTGGTACGTAACACTATGGAAGCTTTAAGGAGAAGACAGAAAAGTCGGGACACTGAGAGGATTTCCCCATCTTCCTCCCTTTGTCTTTTTGGCATAATACCTGCTGCAGCTCCTCAGGAGTTAAAGTTAGGAACAGACTGCCGAAAGTACAATTCTTCAAAGCATTACATTTACTTACTCGTATGTATGTGTGTGTGCGTGTGTTACACACTCTCAAATACATCACAGTGCATCTGTGGGGAGGTCACAGGACAAAATGCAGGGTTTGCCCACTCCTGAGTGCTGATGGTCTTGAGGCTAGAGCACTCAAAAAACATTCACCAATAATGACAAAATGGGAAGCAGGTACTGTTTATCAAGAGCCACAATCGCCATGGAGAAGACACCTAACAGCTGCCTTTCTATTCATCATAACACCCAGCCTTACATGATAGACATTAAAATAGTATGCTTACAGATGAGGAAATCAAAGTTTGAGGAATTTTACTGGCCCAGCTAGGTAACAGTTAGCAGGAAACAGTGACTCACATTCAAATCTTTCTTGTCTACGTTATGTCGAGCACACCACGCCTTCACCCCAATCTATAACAAAATAGGGTTGATGTTTAAGCTTTTTTGTTTAAATAAGCTACCAAGTTGGAATGTTTTCTTATAAGACTCCAATATCTCAAATAATTGACAAATGGGATTTCCCAGAATTGAAAGAGCTTCTTCACAGGAAGAAAACTATAAGCAGAATGAACAGGAAGTCTGAAGAATGTGAGAAAACCTTTGCAAGCTATATTTCTGGCAGGACTAATGTCTAGAAAATATAAAGAACTGCGGAAGTCAAATACCACAAAAATGTACCACTTGATAAGCGGGCTATGGAATTAAGCATACAGTTCTTATAAGAAGAAATACAAATTGCCAATACATGTTTCCTAAAAGTAATCTTAATCCTTATCGACCGGGGAAATGAAAATTAAAACTACTTTGAGATTCCCTCTTACCAAACCAGAATGGTTATCAGTGGGCAAACAAGTGACAGCGAGCACTGTTAGTATGTGGGAAAGCGCAAGGCTTACTGACTGTTGGTAAGAGTGCAAACTGGTGCGCCACTGTGGAAAGCAGAGTGGAGGGGTCTCAAAAGGCAAAAATCAGAATTACTATATGCCCCAGCTTCTGGGCATGCACTAAAGGGTGCTATGTCCAGCCACAGAGATGCTTGTGCCTCCTTGTTCATTACTGCTTTATCCACAATAGCCAGGAAATGGAACCAGTTGAGATTCCATAAATATATGAATGGATAATAAAAACTGATACATACAGACAACAGGATTTTATTTAGTGGTAGAGAAAAGTAAAATTAAAAAATTCACAGGAGGCGCTAGTAAGATGGTTCCACGTTAAGAGCACAGACTTCTCTTGTACAGGACCCAAGTATATTTCCTAGCACCCATGTCAGGTGGATCCCAACCACCTAGGCAATCCAACACCCCATTCTGGGCTCTGTGGGCTCCTACAGCTACATGAACATATCTTCATACAGATGTATGCACATGAATATAGTAGAAATAAAATACCTCACTAAAAAATGCACAATGGATAAAGACAGATAATATATTACATTAAGTAAGGTGACCCAGACTCAGAAAGACAAATACTGCATGTTCCTTCAGATGCACAACCTAGCTTCATTTCTTATTTACACAGAGGTATTTATGTGGGGCTGGGTGTGGACAGAGGGGTCAAAAAATGAAAAGATCTGCATGGGAGAGGAGACAGACCAACGGTGGAAGAAGGACACAGAACATACATGATATGCAGGGGAAGGGTGGAACTACCGAGAGCAGAAAGGGGCAGTTCAGGAGAGCAGGGAGATGGCAGAGGGAGCCAACCCAAATTAAATACTCAGAAAACACCATAAGAAAAACTTTCACTTCTCATGTTAGTTTAAATTGTTTTTAATGATTCTGAGTTGGAATGTTTAAACGTTATCATGGGCTTTGGAAATTCCGATGTTAAGGACACAGGAAGGCTAATGGAATAAAGAATGAAAATTCTTGAATTTGGGTATGTAAAAAGGCACAAAACCTTTGCTTTCGTGATGCCATTTTAAAACACACTGGAGCTATACCTTCTCATGTGGAAGGAAGGTGCATGTATTATAAACTCCATCTCCTTGAATCAAATGAGAAAATATATATGCACACAGCAAGGACTGAATAACAGAGATTGTAGCCAATGCAACCAACCAAAGTTTAGAATTAATAAATTAATTAATTTATTAATTAACAGTAAATATAGACATTACCAAAAATCATCTTCAAAATTGTGGTACTCAATTTAAATAGTTATTATTTAAATAGTTATTAATCATATATGTGTCTATTATCTATCTCCTTAAAGTATTTTTCTTTTGGCCAGCAATCCTATGAATAAAGTTATAATTGAAATTCCTTTTTGAAGTATAAAAACAAAAAGGGTTTTAGGAAGATGAAAAGTAAGAAAGTTAAAAGTTTGAACTCTCAGGCATGGTAGAGAAAGTACAGACAAGGCTGGGATGTAGCTCAGTGGTAGATCATTTACTCAGCTTACATAAGGGCTTGGGTTCCTTCCCCAGCAAGACAGATAGACAGACACAGCACACAAAGAGAAAGGGCCAGAGGTAGAGAAAGGGGACAGTGAGCATCAATAGTTAAAGAATAAATTAATATTCATCACCTAGACAGTCCCAAAGGTTTCATTCCCTAAAGCTGTGTAAAGATTTTCCAGAAAATGATATTTTCTTTACAAGAACTTCTTTCCTAAGATTTTGTCCATTTTAGGAAAAATTAAGTTTTGCTTTGTTATGTTGCATGAGGCTAACTGCTTTAGTCAATCAGCTAATTTCTTTGGAGCCTGACAAGGAGTATTCCATCCCTAAGGACAGGTCTAACTTAGAAAAGTTTGTCACTGGGGTGAACAATTCATGCCTGCTCTACGCTGAAGGCACTGTGACATGGTTTGAAACGGATTTGACAGGCCACCCAGTCGGCACGGTGGCCACTCTGTTCATGTCATCTTGAGTCAGGTTTTCCTAAAACCCAGCTGTGTGTGAGTTCAGTGCCTAAGCCACTCTCCCCATCCCTTTAAGGTATCAGCTGCCACTCAGCCGACAGCAAAGCGAGAGAGCCAAGAGCATGGTCTAGACTCCAAGTTTCCTCTCTACTGCTAAGCACTGCTGAAGTCAGTCTTCAAGCGGGAGGCTCCAAACTCCTTCCTGAGTCTCTCCCAGAACATCGCAGCAATACCAGGCATTTTCATTCTTTCTCTCTCTCCCCTCCCTACCCTACAACCACACACACACGCACACGCACACGCACACGCACACGCACACGCACACACACACA
>LOEQ01000946.1:547322-558278 GCA_001685075.1 Bramus lutescens | reverse complement strand
CAGTCTTGGCTATCCAGGCTGCGCTGGTTGCAGCAGTAAAAAGGAAAATATAAAATGGTTTGCTTGCTAAATTGTCTGTAAGACCCTTATACATCACAAGATATTAGCCATTGATAAATAAAGTTCAGATTGAACAGAGAATAAGTAAATACACTAGAAAATTATCTTCTAGAAATATGGTACAAAGTGTTAGCTAAAAATCCTAAACATCAAAATTAATCAATGAGTCCATTAGTAAATAAAAATATAGTATATGAAAATAACTAGAGCCAAAGCCTTAAGTACATTAAACTTTAGTAAAAATTAGAGCCATCTTTCATTCATACTGATGTGAACCAGAAACTCGGAAGGGGCACACAGAAGGATCGTGAATTCAAGGGTAGCCTGGGTTACCTGATAAGGCTTTGTTTCAAAAATAAAATGAAACAAAACAACAAACTGAAATAAAGGGCATGCAGGTGCGGTTGTCAATAGTAGAGTTCTTGCCTAGTATATGCAGGCCCCGCTCCTCAGTTCAATTCTTAGCATCAAAGCAAACCGACCAAAAATTAGACTGTCATCAGTGAAATCCCTTTAGCCTCAAAGCTTCCTGTGAAATTAATAACTGGAAAGCAAAATTCTTGGAGTACTGAATGTCTTTACTGGGTTTCAGTGGAGACAAAACAGAGCAAAGAGGCTGTATGGCCACACATGGCAACAAAAGAGGCAGTGTGTAGATCATGCATACTTTCACAGTAACAAAGATGGCTCACAGCTTCTGGAGTTGCCAACCAGCACAGTGACTCACACATTCAAGCAGTTCTGCCATTCCTTACACATCAGAAATGGTCTGTACTGATGGTAATGGGTCAGATAACCAAAACCATGCATGCAAACGCTATGAAAAGTCAGTATAAAGCCTGGAGTCAGCTGGAGACAAAACACCACTTAACTCTACCTCAGTTTCAATCAAGTAAACAAGAAAGAGGATTACTACTGTAGAGGTACTTTCTGCACATGTAATGTATTTATCCTGGTCTAAACAAATGACTAATGCTGAATGCCTTAATTTCTTTGAAAAAGGTTTAAAGCTATTAAGTTTACCCACTGTTGATGAGAGGTGATTTATAGGGGATTAATTTACCATCTCTCTAATTCTATAAACCACCTAAACTTTTCCTCACTGATTCCAGCTGAGTTTAAAACATTTTGCTTTCTTTCTCTTTGGGGGATAGAGAGGATGGGGCCCTGGGGATCGTATCTGGGGCCTCCCCATGAGCCACACCTCCCATTCGCAAGCCATTTTCCATTTTCTGAAAAGGTGAAAGAAAGAATTGGGTAAACAGCAAGTTTGGGGATGATTTAGTCCTCTGCACTGGGACTACAAGCAAAAGGGCGCAGTGTCTCCTTTATCTCAAAGGTCCCAGCACCTAGAATTGCAGTATGTCCTAGGAACATCCTGGGTCTTGATGCATTTTGAATGAAGGGGTATGTGTAGTGGTGTGTGGAGCATAGGGAAGCTGAAGCGAGGAAATCAAAGCTCACCGAAAGAGGCTTTGGGGCTAGAAGAAAAGGCCATTGGTGGCAGGGAAATTCATGTAAAGTCTAAATTCAGTCCACCTCAGTCAGTATCCAGGGATTCCCACTAAATTCCATTCTTTTAGCCATCAGAAGAAATCTGGGTTAGATCTGCTAACCTAGATGAAGACACAATTCAGTGACATTTCATGTCACAAGAACCACAGCAGGTGCAGCCAAAAATACAAATCCCCAGGCACAACAGCCTGAGATGTCCCAAGGACTTTCACAAAGTTGCATGTGCAGTGGCTACACAGAGAGCAGGAGAGCAGGCTATAGTGTCCCTGCCCCTATTTGGGGCTTGGAACTGAACCCCAGCTCCCCCTGGGCAGCCACAAGGGCTTTTCGTCTTAGAGTGTATGTGTTGCCAGGCGTAATTTAGCTTGCGAGGGGCTGGGGCACAGCTTCTAGCTGTTTAGGGAACAGAGGCCCTGGCCAACATGGACACAGGGCCTAGGCTTTTAGGGGACAGGGACCCTGTGTGGTGTGCGTGGTCCCAGTAATTCCTGGGCCTCTAAGGAATAAAGACACAATGTTGGCCTGTGCGAGGACAGGATCTGCCTCATCACCATGGATCCAAGGTCATCTGGGCCTTTATAAGGACAGGAATCCTGCCTTGGCCTGTGCGGGTTGGGGGCCAGAAAGCTGCCTGGCCAGCATAGGCCCCAAAGACTTGTGGCCCTCTAGGGAACATGGACCAAACCCTGACCTGGCCCGGTATCGGAAATGGGAAGAATCAACCCTAGTGTGGGTCTGAGCTGCACAAAAACAAGTGGGAGGGCCTGTCGGAACATCTCACCTGCTCTAAACTCCTAGGCCTCCTCACCTCTCTCCTGGGCCCTAAGAAGATACAACATGAAAGCCGCGAGGCAGGCTGTGCAGCGGTGCATTCTGGGAAGGCCACCGAGCCCTCGGCCAGGAAGGGAAGTGTCTGCACCGAGTTTAAAGAGGAATAGCTTGGTTTGTGGGTGTGCCCTGATGTCAGTTACTTGAATCATCCCAATGGGAACCTGATTGGCTGACAGAAGCGTCGTGAGTGGAAGCTCTTGCTCAAGCTACTTGTGGAGGAAGGGAAGCAGCTGGGTTTAACGCAGTGCCGCTAAGTAATCTATTAGAGGGCAAATAACACTGTCAGTGGTCTATACCTCTGGCAAGCTGGTGGGGAGTGGAAGGGAAGATATTCTAGAATAATTCCATAAGCATCTGTGTGCTCTCTTCCTTGACAAACCCGAAAATCTCTGATTGCAAGGCTGAATTAATAGAGACAGGGAGAAATAGAAATGGCTGCAGCAAAGGAGAGAGTCTTATTTTCCTGCATATTTGGTTAAAATGAAAATCCCAAGCTATTTATGCAAGAGATAGAAAGTGTAAGGGGAAATCAGGGTTAGAACATCTAAATTCTGACTTCACTAACTTTAGACTGTGCTGACCTCCAGCTTTATAATGTCCTTTTAAAATTTATTTATTTTTATTTTATGTGCATTGGTGTTTTACCAGCATACATGTCTGTGTGAAGGTGTCAGATCTTGGAGTTACAGACAAGTGTGAGCTGCCATGTGGGGGCTGGGAATTGAACTCGGGTCCTCTGGAAGAGCAGTCAGTGCTCTTAACCACTGAGCTGTCTCCCCAGTCCCCCTATAATGTCCTTTTAAAATGACAACTTCCTCAGTAAAATAATAACAACTAGTTTTCGTATGTCGGGAGGGTTAAATGAGATAATGGTTAGAAAGCCTTAAGAATAATATTTGGTGCTGGGCAGTGGTGGCACATGCTTTTAATCCCAGCACTCGGGAGGCAGAGGCTGGAGGATCTCTGTGAGTTTGAGGCCAGCCTGGTCTATAAGAGCTAGTTCCAGGACAAGCACCAAAGCTACACAGAGAAATACTGTCTAAAAGAAAAAAGAAAAAAAAAAGAATAATATTTGGTGAAATTGAGCACTCAGGAGATAGCTACTTTAGAGATTATGAGTATAGAAAACATATCTGCTTTCTGCTATGTTAATAAGCAGCCAAATTATGGAGTCTTGTTAAATCTCATCTTAACTTTGCCATGAAATAAAAAACAAATGTTAAGTGGAGATAAAAGAAGCTAGATAACTGGACAGACATGTCTGAAAAGAAATTATAAGGAAGTAGAAAAATCATGGATTTAAAACCTGCTGGGCTGGGGGTGCAAAGCAGTTGGTAGAGTGCTTGTCTAGGGGGTATGAAGTCCGGGGTTCCAGCCTCAACACCCCATCAAATGGGCTGTAGCAGCGCATGCCAGGAACCCCAGTGCTTGGTCGATAGAAGTGAGAGGATCAGAGAATTTAAAGTCTTATGTACCTAGTGAGTTCAAGGTCAGCCTGGGCTACACTAGACCTTGTCTAAAAAAAAAAAAGTGCAAGATTAACCTGCTCAGGAGGGAACTAAAGGTAGAGTGCGGAGATCAAATGACAATGGGTTGACACTGATGTCAACTATGAATGAGGGAGTGGAGTTGAGACAGCCTGCCCAAACACAGGAGGGAGACCAACGATGAAGGTGAGTATTAAAGGTTGGGGTTAAAAAGCAGAAACAATCTACAAACAGTAACTGGATTTTTATTTCACTCCAGCCAGACCAATTCTAAGCCATGAAATAAAAATACTGCTGGGAGGGTAAAAGCACTGACAAGCAATCTCTGGCATGACACATACAATACTTGTCATGTTTTATAGTGGTTCTCAACTTGTGGGCCATGACCCCTTTGGGTCAAACAACCCTTTCACATAATAGCATAATAGATATCTGTCTATCAGATCATTACATTGCAACTTATAACTAGCGAAATGACAATTATGAAGGAGCAATGGAATAATTTCATGGTTGGGGTCACAACAACATGAGGAACTGTGTTAAAGGGTTGCAGAGTTAGGAAGGCTGAGAATCACTGATGTAAGACATGAGTTCTCAAAAGAGAATCTGGTCTAGACATAACCTCAGGACAATTTGAATTTCAGGGACAAGAAATTAGGAAGCAGAAATGCACAGTAAACTTAAAATGCTCACAAGAAGCTGGCTTCGATCTTTTTAAAGATAGTAAAGTCCAGAAACAATGCAGCAAAATGGCAGCTGCTAGAGAAAACAAAACAAAAAACCAAAAGACTAATCCCAGGGTTAGGAAGATTGCACAGTGTGTAAGCAGGAGGGTGCCAGCTCAGGTCTCCAGCACCCACATAAAGACAGACAGGCACACACCTGTCATCTCAACACTGGAGGGGAAAAGCAGGAGGGTCCTGTTTGCTCAAAAATTAGGGTGGAAAGTGATAGAGGAAGACATCTGACATCAAATTCTGGCTTCCAGTTGTGAACACATCTAACTATGTACACACACACACACACACACACACACACAGTCTTCAGACAACTTCTGTCACTGAGAAAAACAAAATAAATGGTAAACCAAACATTCAATCAGGTGTAGAAAAGCTCAGGAAATCTATTCTTTTTTCCTGGGAAATCAGGTAAGGAATATTCTCTGAAAACATCACTCAAGAGAAAAGTCAAAACAAGATTAGCTCTATGGACATTTTATGAGTTAAGATTACATAGTAATACCATAATGATAACAAAAAAGGTTTTTTTTAAAACCCATAAATACAAAAAATGGAATTTAAATATATATACTATAAACATTTGTGGAAATAGCCATTTGGTCATGAATTCTGATGAAAGTACAAGTGATTGCAAAGCTGGAGAAGGTAGAAAGGTGGATGTTACTAAATGCTGCAGACAAGGGGGTCTATGTCTTCAGCCTTTGTGTGCTTCTGCAACTGAGACTCATGGAAGGTTGTGTATCTGAATGAGAGATTAGTGAAAACTTTGACAGGAACAAATGGTTTCTGAATGGGCACGGAGCAGAAACTAGTCCAAAAGAAATGAATCCAAGATGCCTCTGGCAGTGCATGCCTGGGTTACAGTGTGAGACTCCACGGTGGCCTTGTGCTGAATACACAACATGTCCTTTGCACAGGAATGCATGCATACTCACCCCATAGCACTAATGATCTCTACTGCAAACACCTTGGTTCAGATTCAAAATCTTGTGCTATGAATTACACTGTCTTAACTATATGTGCTAAAATTTCTAGTGTTCTAGAATCATAATGGTTTAATTATAGAAAACAAATACTTTTTAAATATTTTCCTATCATTTCTTAGTATTAACAAATTAGCATAACTTTGAATTGTATTGTGGTGGAATGTTTAATTTCCACAATTGCTGTCTGTTTTGCTAACCTTTCTTTTAAAAAATGCTAAATGAGTTTTGGCTTTGGTTTGATTCCTGAAATGGATCTACTATTTTTGTTTCGTGAGTTTATATGAGATGGCATTCTCAGCACTGAGAATTATATAAACAAAACATTGATCAACACAAAATATTGAAGCTGCTGTGCATTCTGAAGTCTTATTCAGCCAAGATTTCTTTATTGTATGTATGTGCTACTGCGTGTGCACAGGTACATGCATGCATGCATGTGAGCAGAGAGAACAGAGGCTAGTGCTGGGTGTCTTCTTCAGTCATTCTCCATTGTCTTTCTTGAGCCAGGGGCCCAGGGTCTGTCACTGAACCTGAAGGTCCCGGGTTTTGCAAGAGTGGTCCATAAATCTCTGGGGCCCACCTTTCTTCACCTTCTCAGCTTTGGGATTATAGCTATGTATTACCATGTCTGGCTTTTATGTGGGTGCTTAGGCTAGGACTGGGGTTCTCATGCTGCATGACCAACACTTTACTAATTGAGCCATTGCCCCAGCCCCCAGAAGTTATTTATATTGAAATAAATATGCACAATCATCTCATTTACATCTGTATGCTATAGATGGTAAAACATACACAGCAAAGAATTCATTAAAAGTAAGTTTATGCTTTGTTATCAGCGATAACAAATAACAAATCAGTGACCTGTATACCTATTTTATTATCTAGATATTCGGAATCACATAAACATTTCTTGGGTGAAAGAGGGCTATGAGTAAGAAAGAGCTTAAGAAGTTTGAGGACTCTTGGACTATGAGAAAGAATGTTAAGCTCCATTTGTTGTTTGTGACCAGGGGATTAAACTCAGGTTTTGCACAGTCTACATAAGTATTCTACCACTGAGATACCCCCTCTGTCTCAAGCATGGTTTGGTTGTTTGTCTGGAAAAAGTATAGAAAAGTAATAATTTATGCAGTTCAAAATGGTTAAATATATTTTCCAGATAACTGTCCCGAGTCAGCTTCCACAGCTCCTTGGGTGTAAAGGCGGTGCGAGTGGTGACAAATGAGAAGCTCACGCTCACCCTTCATTCCAGCAAGGAGGTGAGCCTTGGAGGAAGTGTCACTTAGGGTACTCCACAGCAGTGCGGATTTGCAAAATGCTCATTTTAGTCCGTTTCCTCTTCAGGGAGCAAGTATGAAATTTACAACAAGAAAAAAAAATAACAGTTTAAACATATGTAAAGATAGAAAATAATTCAATGAAATTTTTTGATTGTGCTTATAATATACAATGGGTTAATTATATAAAATGGGTTTATCAGCTATTTCTTCTAAATGATCAGACCAAAGAAATCATATCAAGACACTCAGCCTGGAGGTGATATGCAAGGGACGTAGTTCAGTGTTAGAGTTGCTTAGCATGCCTAGGGCCAGAGGCTCAATCTATAGTGCTATAAATTCATTAAAAGGACAACTGTGATGTAATGTACTACAGAATCTCAAAGCCTTGTCCTGGATTATCTCAACGCCTTCTCTAGATACCATGGTGTTGTGTCCCCCCCACGCCAAGCTCAAAGATGACTCCCAACACAAGCCATATAGCCTGTATCCATCTATTACATTAGGCTGGGTTTCCAGTACCACATGCTTTTGCATGTCACTATTTCAAATGGCATGCTGGTGTACTTACGAAGCCAGTCTCCCACAGTAGGTGTGTCACCCAGCTCACTTGTAACAACTGAGATGAACCACTGTCTCTGGAGGTGGCCCTTGGCCACCACAGCAGACTATTAACAAATGAAATAAGCAATAATGTTTGTTTGCTTTGGACATGGAATCCTGGCGACCCATCAAGAACTCAGTGCTCCTTTCAGATCTGTTTCCTAACCTCAAACAAAAGGCAAGCTATTTGGCTCACATAGACTCTTCAGAGACTTGGGTTGTTGTGACCACTTCCAGACATCCTCCTGACTCAATTATTAAGCTGTGATAGACGTCACCAATGAAGGGGAGAAAGACTTTATGTTCAGCTTCCTCTCTGCACATACACCACACCATCTGCTGCACATATAAAAGTGTAACACAGGAGGACACATGCCAAGACTTGAGGTGTGACTTAAGGGGAGTGAGTACTTGTTTTCAAGGTACAAATCCTTGGGTTCAACATCTAGCATGTCCATCCCAAGGGGAAAAAAATACTATATGCCATATCCAAGCAAGAACTACTACCTGCCAACATTTACTAAGAAATCTTTATTATTATGCAGAAAAGTAGCAAAATGAGAAAAAAATTAAGAAGAATGTTCTATATAGGCATTCATTTGTGGTTTATAGAAGCAATTAAACAACAAAAATATCCAGAGATTCAGAGATAGAGAAACCTGCCCTTTCTTGCAATTTATTGGATAACTTTTTAACAACAGAGATTAAAACATTTAAACACACAACCACTCCAACAGTAAAGATATGTACATACATACAGACAGACAGACATAGCTTTGTTGGCTTGGTGCTACATGCCTGTAATCCCAGCATTTAGGAGTCCCAGAAGGGAGGACGATGTGCTCCAGGCCAGCCTAGACAACACAGTGAGGCAAGACCTGTCTCAAAAAACTCAAATTAAACCAGCCAAAAAAGTGAGACACATATAAGCCTATCAGCAATTCTTACCTTCCAGTGTTCTTCATGTAACTTGTGCTTGAAAACCTACAGCAATTAAACTCCTAGCTTAAACACTAAGCTTTGGAATGAGGAGGGACTAAAGGCAAATACTGCTGTTACAGGGAACCTGAGTTCAGTTGCCAGTTGGGTGGCTCACAAGCTCTAATAACTCCAGCTCCCGGGGATATGATGCCCTCTTTTGGCCTCTGTGGACACAGACACTTATATGGTATTCACACACACACACACACACACACACACACACACACACCAATAAAAATACATCATAAAACAAACAAACTTGAGCTTTTCATGATGGAAAGGAAGTGGAACAAAGAGCACACAGTTTTCAACACTTCTGTTTAAACCAGAGACCTAAAGCGTAAAAATAAAGCCGAATTCCTGAAAAGGAGAAACACGCAATCTAGGATCTTCATAAACAGCCATTTCACCCCATATGGACACCAGGTAACAGTTAAGTCCAATAACTTCATAAAACTCAGTATCAACTGCAAATTTCAACAGGGGCTTCTACTGTGCTTAAACACTAAATACACCCACGATGCCATTAGATGGGGGATACATGGCTTTAACCTAAAGGCCTTGGTCTGAGTTTCAACTCCATCATTCTAAGAATAATCAGAACATTCAAAATTAGTTTGCTATTCTGATCTATGACAATAGAGTCAAGAAAGGCATTTCCCCCACCCCTCCCACCAGCAAAAGAAGAGAAGGAAGGATTTTAGGAGCCAGAGAGGTCAAGGACACCACAAGAACACTCACAGAAACAACTGAACAGGGCTCATAAAGGCTCATAGACTGAACTGACAATCAGAGTCTGTATGGGCCTGACTTAGGCCCTTTGCATATATGTTATGGTGTGCTAGCTTGGAGTTCCTGTGGGACCCTAATAGTGAGAGCAGGGGCTGTCTCTGACTCTTTTGTCAGCTTTTGGGATCCTTTTCCTCGTACTGGGTTGCCTTGCACAGCCTTAATATGAAGGGAGATACCTAGTCTTGTTGCAACATGATATGCCAAGTTTGGTTGATATCCCTGGGAGGTCGGCCCTTTTCTGAAGGGCAACAGAAGAGGAGTGGATCTGGGGGTGGGGGGTTGGGGAGGAGGAACTGGGTTGAGAAGAGAGAAGGGAAGGGAAATTGTGGTTGGGATGTAATCTATGAAAGAGAAACAACAACAACAAAAAACCAAATGAACCAATAAGTAAGCATTCACTGGGTGTGGAAGTATATGCTTTTAATACCAGCACTTAGGAGAAAGGCTAAATTTATAAAATATGTATACATTAAAAAAGCCCAGTGTAGGGCATGGTGATATACAACTTTAATCCCAGCACTTTGGAAGACAAAGGCAGGAGAACCTCTGAGTTCGAGGTCAACCTGGTCTACAAAGCAAGTTTCAAGGCAGCCAGGGCTGTTACAGAGAGAAACCCTATTTTGAAAAACCAAAATTAAATAGATAAGTAAATCAAAATAAAATAAAATTAGTTTGTGATTCTGATCTATGACAGTAGAGTTAAGAAAAAAATTTTTTCCCAAGCTCAGTTTGCGAATGGCCATTTCAGTAAAGCAAGGTAACTTCGCATGCTGTCATGAATGAGGCTGGTCATAGCTCAACATGTAGGTCACATTTCCAAATACCTGTGCCTTGCAGGTCTGCTGAATGGCACCTCAGTGGGTTGTGTCACAGGATGGGGTATGGGCCCCACACATTAGAGGAAGAGGTGGGAAGATGGGCGGCAGGTAAAGAGGGTGGCCAGAGTGATGTCAGTGGACTGGAATTTCCCTTTCAATGACAGAGTAAAACTGTTTCTGATTTGGATGGCATGTTACTACCTTATTATATTAGGGTGGCCACCCAAGATTCCAGTATTCAGATGGCACAGAAAACACAAAGAGGTTGAAAAACACTGTCCTTGTGTGGACTGCCTTCTCCCTTTCCCTGTGTATTTGGGTTGGACTAAACTGGCTTCCCCAAGTGTACCAACAACTAAATCATTTTGAACTAATTTTAACCCTGTTTTCAACCCCTACTTGCTGTAATCTTCCATTTAGTCCCCCTTCTAAAGACTTGCATGCCTTTGCGTATGTATGTGACCAACAAATTTAATTAGGTTTACTTAGTAGGTTATCAGTGACCATACTACTGAAAGAAGATAGTCGTCCCCTCCCCCAGAGGCTAATAACCTGCTGTTGATCCTTGGAGAAGGGATCGTGTAAGCCTCCTCCTCATAAACATTAGACGAAGAACATTTGTATATTGCGTGGATATGTGTACTTGAAAGCTCCTGCAAATGTGGAAGACAGAGGCCAGCTTTGGACATCATTCTTTTTTTTTTTTTTAAAGAGAGGGTTTTTTGTTTTTTTAAGATTTTATTTCTTTATTATGTATACAGTGTTTTGCCTCCATGTATGCCTGCAGGCCAGAAGAGGGTACCAGATCTCACTGTAGATGGTTGTGAGCCACCATGTGGTTGCTGGGAATTAAACTCAGGACCTCT
>LOEQ01000946.1:522926-533223 GCA_001685075.1 Bramus lutescens | reverse complement strand
CTCTGGTGCGGCAATTTTTGGATTTGCACATTATGGTGGGTGCAAATAGCTTACTATTTGAAGGAGTAAAGTCAATGCAAATGAGCAACTCGAAAACTGTAAGAGAAATAACTATGCTCTGATTTACCCGACCTTCTCTCTCAGCTGGAAATAGAGGAGCGATGAGAGGCACTTTGCGGCCATGTAAGACAACAACTTATCCGAGTTCTGGAGCATCCAGACCTGCAGCAAAACAGGCACAGTTCATCACACTGCTGATGCCTTAAAAGTCTAGACACAGTATCCAAATCACTGAAAACAGGGCTTACCAATTTGGAATCGACTCCAGCTGACTGCAAAAGGGCTTTAGTCAGCTCTCTGTACCCCTCCTTTGCATGGGCCTTGGTTTCAGTAGACAGCACTCGGCTCAGGAGCAGGTCAATCACTGTTAACTGAAAGAGTGCCACTTCCTGGGCCCTGCTCATCCGGAAGTGTCTCTTTGCACACTCCCGTGCTTCAGGAAGGGTGGTCGACTCACTGGAGGATGGTCTATGCTGGCCTGGCACACCATCAAGCGCACCATTAACATTTGACAGCGCTAAAGAGGGGGTTGTATAGCCAACTTGCTCTGAGAGGTTTGGGTTGAGATAAAAGATGTAACCATGGATGTCATCCTCAAGGGTGGCTCCAAGAAGTACTTTCTTGTATAACTGGTCCAAAATTTCTTCGACATCTTCCATTTTGACTTCCAAAATGTATATGGTAAGAGAGTCAAAAGTCCCTAGGTGTAAATATTGAAGACTTAGAAATACAACGACTCTCTAAGATGTCCCCTCACTGAAGCCTGAAATAGAAAAAGTAACATGATTATAAGTATTAAGCTGTATTACAAGTGAAAGAAAACTGTTTTCACTTAGTCTCAAGTTAGAGATAATGCTAGTTGCTGAGCTCTTTGAGTGAAAATTATAATAACTCTTTAAAATCACAATGATAAAATGCATGTTTTATATGCACATATAAGAGCATAAACCTATTTGCAGTGTAGTGTTGTTTTGCTTTTGTGGTGTGTGTGTGTATGTCTGTGTGTGAGTATATGTATGTGTGTGAGTGCATGTGTGAGAGAGTGTGTGTGTAGGTGTGTGTCTGTGTGTGAGTGTATGTATGTGTATGAGTGCATGTGTGAGAGAGTGTGTGTGTGTGTGTTTCTGAGATGGGAACCCCAGATCTTGGGCATACTAGGCAAGCACTCAACCTCTGAGCTTCATCCCCACCCCTGTCTATCACTTGTTCTGAGATGGGGTCTGTAAGCTGCCCACAGTAGCAGGCTCACCTTGATCTCACTCTGTAGCTTAGGAAGACCTTGAACTTGTGATCCTTCCGCCTTAGACAAGCAAGTCTCTAGGATTAAGGGGTTGGCATCACCAGGTCAGCTAAAAACACCAGCTTTCTTTTAACAGCTCTAGGTGGCTGCCTCATTTCTCACTCTTGGCACCACTGAAAGTGGAGTCAGACTCCTCTATATGAGAAGCAGCAAGCACACTTTAAGCTGTTAAGCAACCCCCACCCCATCCCCACCCTACCCAAACCCCTACCCTCTCCTGGCCAAATGGTCCCAGCATCATCCACCAGATTCTGATGACCAGAAATGTCTGCAGACACTGTCAGATGCCCCAGTTCAAAATCACTGGGATAAATCAAAATTTTAAACTTCACTCTGATTTATAGATTAAAACCTGAAGTTACATTGCTATACGGCTTAAAATTATATATCACATTACATAACAATGATAATGGGATCCTAAGTCATCTCCTCTGTAACTAAGTAAAAACATTTTTTTAAGTGCTAACCCAAGAAAGTCAAGAAGGGAAGGAAAAGCAACCCAAACCGAGCAGACTGTACTTGTACTTGAATAGAAATGTACGCATTCAGGTTGTTCTAGTGTTCTCTGGCATGGAGACCAGGGGTGAGATATACATGACACATTTAGGAAGAGATATGGCTTTTAAAGCAGAAAACGGGCAGCCAGTCAATGTCAGAGGAAGCATGCTGTCACTGGTATAAGCAAAATAGAGGACTCGACCTTCTTCCAATGGAATGCTAGAGCCTCTGGGAATCTCCTGGGCCACCTTACTCCTCCTAAATATAGAGCTTAGAGCCACACACTGACTCCTTATGTTTGGAGAAGCAAAGAATCCTCTCCTACTGGGGAAAAAGGAGCTTTGTGCTTCTTTTTATAAACTCATTTGAATGCTCACATCCTCCATATAAATTCACAGTTGCCTGATTCCCTAATCAATTCCTAAGTTTTTTAAAACCACAACAGTTTTACTCACATAGGCATTTTCCATGGATACTGACTGTCTTTTGTAAATTTTACTTTAATTTTATGTATATGGATGCTTTGCCTGCATGTATGTCTAAGTACCATGCGCATGACTGGTACTCAGAAAAGTCAGAAGAGAATGCCAGATCCCCTGAAACTGAAGTCACAAATGGACGTCAGCTGCTATGGTGGGTTGAATGAGAGTGGAATCTAAAGACTCTTATACTTTACTTGCCAGGCTTGGTCAGCAGTTGGTGGAATTGTCTGGGAGGAATTAGGAGGCATGGACTTATTGGAAGTGGTGTGTCATTATGGGTGATCTCTGAGGTTTCAAAATCCACGCCATTGTCAGTTAAAGCCTCCCCCCTCCCACCCGCCTCATGCTTGTGGATAGAAGGTAAAGTCTCAGCCATTGCTCCAGCGCCAAGCCTGCTGCCATGCCCTTCATCATGACAGCCACGGCTCTAACCCTTGGGAATCATGAGCACCCAAATTAAATGTTTGTTTACAAGTTGCCCTGGTCACAGTGTCTCTTCACAGCAACAGAAAAGTAACTAAGACACCAGTCGCGTGGATGCTGGGACTCAAACCCAGATCTTCTGGGTGAGCAGCTGGTGCTCTTTACCAATGAGCCATTTCTCCAGGCCCTGTTGAGCCACCTCTGCACCCCTTAACTTTGTCTTAGTAAAATATACTAGTTAACAAAAGCCATGGACCTTCCCTACCTAACTCAGGTCCAACTGCCCTGACACACTGAACTTTCCTCCTCAGAGGAGAGCTTATGAAGGTGGCCACTCACACTGTGCCTCCCTCCTACAGCGTAGCCCATGCATAGGTCCTGACTTTCTCGTCTTTTATGAAATCTGACATGTATGGGTATTTTGCCTGCAGGTATGTCTCTGTAGCACATGACATTTTTGCTGTTTTGTTTTCTTTTCTTTCTAGTTGGCTTGATTGTTCTGCAGCAGTCTCACTGTGTGACCCTGGCTGGTGTGGACTCGCTATGTAGCCCAGGCTAGTCTCACACTCACAGAGACACGGTTGCCATTCTTCAGAGAGCTGGCATTAGAGATTTGTGCCACCATACCCAGCTCAGCCTTTTACCACTTATTTCTTCCCTTTAGCACTTACAGAATCTCAACCGTGACCACCTCACAGACACAGTTTAGTTGTAGAGAACTAAAATAGAGCAGCTAAGTTATTAATAAACCTATGGATTTCAAATGTATGAACAAACTTTTGGTTAAGTCTTCTCTGAATGCTATTTTAAGATTTATTTATTTTATCTTTATTTATGTGCACGTTAGTGTCTGCATGTGGAAATTTGCACCACAAAAACAACAGACTCTGGAAGAGGGCATCAGCTCCTCTGGAGTGTAGTTATGAGTGACCAGCATAGGGAGTGGGAACTGAACTCAGGTCTACTGCAAGAGTAGCAAGCATTCTTCACTCCCTAGGCACAGTCCCAGCCTCTGAACACTACTTGCAAGCTGTAAGGTGCATTTCATACAACTCAATAATCCAGACTTCCTAGCTCCCTTCCATTTGACAATTCTGAGCTTTCCTGTACTCACATAAGCAGCAATGGTGAAGAAGTTCTGTAACTTCTGTATACTAACACACAGCTAGCCAGAAAATAGCTGGGATGACAGGGTCATATCATCCCTTCTTTCTATGGCCAACCCTATTGAGATGTTTCCCATTAGAGAACACTCTCTCAATTGCAATGGCCAGAATAAAATCAGCTATTGGCATAGTTTCCCAGTTACATGTCAGAAATTGACTTTCACATTCTACTTTAAAATCGAAATCCCTTTTCAGAACAGGTTTCCTTTCTTAGTAGTACTAATACTTAGAATATTTAAGGCTTTAGTTATCATATGCTCATCTCTTGTCACTAAAAAAACCTCAGCAACAAATGCATTTTCATTCCAATTATTTATAGCAATAAAAATACTTACAACAATATATCTGTCACCTAAGATTTACTAAGCAAGAGTAAAACCCCAACTTGGTCGTTCTTCACTGCCATCACCTCACACCAGGGTGAAGTCAATGCCAGTGAGTAACAGTATGGGTGGTGGCACAGCCTGTTTCCTGGCATGGTAAGACCCAGGTTCCTTGGCAGGAATGGATCCAAGAAATAAGACTAAAAGTTTGTTCATTTTAAATTAAGAAATATATACTCAGGGACAGTTACATAGTTATATGGCTACTGATAGCTTGGAGGGTAAAGGAACAGTCTTAGTTACTTTTTCTATTGCTATGATATACACCATGATGAAGAAGACTTACAAAAGCCTTCATTTGGGCTTACAGTTCCAGAAGGATAACAGTCCTTCATGGCAGAAAGCTTGGCAGCAGGTAGCAGACATGACAGCTGGAGCAGAAGGGCTCACATCTTGAACCCCAAGCAGGAAGCAGAAAGAGCAAACTCAAAACAGTACAAGTCTTTAAACTCTCAGAGCTTGCTCCCAGTGACATACTTCCTTCTAACAAAGCTACGCCTCCTAAACCTACCCAAACTGCGGACCAAGTATCTGAGCATCTGATTGAATGGTGGACTCAACTCATCCAAAGCACCACGTGTTTGCTAAAGGTGCCTACTGCCAAACCTTAAGGTAGAATTCAGTTCCTGGGTCCTACAGGTGGAAAGAGAGAACTGACTCCCACAAGCTGTTCTCTGACATCAATGTATGCATGCATACACACAAACAAATACTACAATACTAATATATATCTGGTTGGGAAATGAAGCTTGGGAGTAGGACATTTACTATGTATGGGTGAGGTCCTGGGTTCAATCCTCAGCACATAATAATAAATATTATAAATGTTTATAGTTTTTATTTATAATTTTACTTATAAATAAAAATATAAGTATTTATAAATAAATATTCAGATGGTTTCTTTACAGCTGAAAATAACAAAAAAAAACACAGGCATCAAATACTCAGGGGACAGGCAAGAAACAACCAATTGAGAACAGTTAAGTGCTGGGATGCTTTACTGGGACTTGGCACAAACCTTCAACTGCACTTTTGACTCACAGTAACCAAATACACACACACACTCCACAATAAATGTCTGTAGGCTGCCTGTTAAACTCCACCCCAGAAAAAAAAATGTTGTAATAAAGGAAAATCTGAAAAAGCAGACTAAGGAATCAACTGGCTGTACTATGTCCCTCAAGTGATTGCTCATGGGCTGGTTCACTGCAAACTGAAATGTCATGCTGGCCTGGAAAGACATGTGCCATTGAGAACCATGCCTTCTAAAATGTGGTCACAGCTGGCTGTCTAGTATGAGGCCCTCTCTATGTGGTGATGCTTTGAAACACCTATACAGGGTCTAAAAGTGAAGCTACTACCATGGAAAATATATATTTGGAGATGTTTAAATAGGACATGATCATAAAGAAATTATTCCTTAGATGATGTTGACTGACAAATGTTAAATTTTTCTGATGTAAAAAAAATTATCCTTTTAGAAAAAGATGTAATAAAAAAATCTTTGGGATCAAAGACCTTGCCCTCTTCCAAAAGTACGGTACATAAAGCAAAAATTGATATGCTAGACTCCAACAAAATTAAAACATTTGCTCTCTAAAATACTCAATGTAGAAGCTGAAATATTGCTGAGGGACAGAGCTGAGTGACAGAGTCCTTAGTCAACATGCGTGTGGTTAGATTCAATCCCAGTAGAGGGAGGAGAAAAGAAAGAAAGAAAAGGTAAGCTACAAAGAGTTAGTACCATCAAAACTCTCAACAATCATGAATGTTGTACACGGCTCTTCTTGGAAAGTCCGTTCTTCAAATGCAACCAGATGGTTTTGACAGCTGCAAACTGACTCAAAGACTGGGTGTTAGCAGATCTGTAGAACCAGAACCAGAACCAGATCCCTAGCAGCCTTGCCTTCCCCGCAAATGGGGAATCAGACATTTGCTGGTGCTTACCTGTCTTGGAATTTGCAGAAGCTAGAGGAACAAATCGGTTTAGACACAGAAAGGAGGCCACAGAAGCAGGCTGATTTTGTAGCTGAAGGACGACACTGCACAGAGCTGCTGCAAGGCACAGAAGGGTCCCCTGTGGAGGCTGCCCGCCTGAGGCGTTGCCTAATCCTGAGTGTAGAGCTGGGATTTGCTGCTTTGCTGGGGGACTGCCTGAAGATCACCATGGAGGGCACTGTCCTTCTTGTGTCCATGGCAGTCACCCTGGAATCCCTTCACTGACTCACCTATGCTGGGCTCTGGAGGACAGAACAGAAAAACACAAGGCAGATGCTGATTTCAATGTTGAAGACAATCCCAAGGAATCCCATGTAGGTCTCAAAGAGGCTTATTCTACATATTTAAAAGCAAGGGTCAAGCTGACCAGAAAAGGGGATTATCCCTGAGCAAGCAGTTTCAGGAAGCATTGAAGAAGCCCCCTGGAGGACAGCAGCACACCAATCCCTCTTTCCTGGCCAGCATGGTGGTCACCCATAGCTATTTCACCTCTTAACTGAGTCACTGAAAGCGTGCATTAAATAGATTAAAAACTTTGGCTTTGGTATGCATCTCCCAACTGCATTTAGGTCAATAATTACAGAAAAACGACATCCAAGGTGAGGTAGTGTCTCCAAAAATAGCTGAGCCCTACATAAGCTAGTGCTGTCATTTTTAAGTGTCCTTTCTACTCAGCTACACAACAGGAAACAAACAAAAACATAAAAGAACAACAAAAATAACTATAAAGAACGCCAACTCTCAGAATAGCTGCAATAACACTCAGAGACACCCAAATGCTGGCAAAGATGTGCAGAAATGAGATCCCGGTCAAACAGCTACTCTGCAAATTAATCTGGCAGTTTCTTAAAAAGCTGAACATCTAGTCACCAGATGACCCAGCAACTGGGAAACTGGCATTCATGCCAGAAAAATAAAGCCATTCACACAAAACCTTGTAAAAGATGTCCTTCACGGGGTGCGTGGTTAAACAAAGTGGTGCCACCACACCATGAAATAAATACTTTTCATCATCAACAACAAAAACCCATTGCTACATGAGATGACTTAGATGACTCTCAAAGGGATTGTGCTGAGGGGAAAAAGGCAATCCTAGAGGCTGCGCATTATTTCTGTTCCTGAAGAGCAAACAGCAACTTAATATAGAAGGAAGTCTGCCTGCCATTGGCTGAGGGGCCCATCTGCTTGGTAGGCAGGGCTATGATGGACAACAGGAGTGCCAGTGCTAACAAATGGACAGGGGACAGATGAAACTATATGTGACAAAATCACACAGAACTAAGCACACACTTAAATAAATGCATACAGATAAAGAGGAGTCTGGGGGAGGCTGGTGTGCTGTGTCAAGATCCTGGCAAGACCGTGTCAATCAAGATCCTGGGCTGTGTTGAGCAAGATGCTGGGGGAAATCAGGAAAAAGGCTACACTGTCTCACCGCATTTTCTTCAAACTGCTTGGGATTCTACAATGACCACAAAGCATAAGAAGTATATTTAGCCAGGTAATGCAGCACCCGGCCCTGACAAGCTCAAAAGAGGCCTGAGTCTCAGTAGTTTACCCTGAGGCAATACCTGGTTCCAATAAAGACCACAAACTGAGACTACCCAGGCACCACCCAGGAACAGACCATCCAAAGGAAATTCCTAATGTTTCAACCATTGTAGATAGGATCAGCTGCCAGCATACACCTATTGCTTTTTCACCAGGACACCCCTAGACAAATGTCAGTCAATCAGGGGTCCTGAACCTTAGAAATCCCTTACCTCCACCTTTACTATTATAAAAACCCAACTCTAACTGAGCTCGAGGCTCTCTGATTATTCCAATACATTGGACACATGGAGAGTCTGAGTTTGCAAACTTGTGTAAGAATAAAGGCTCTTTGCTTTTACATACAGGACTCGGTCTCCTAGNACTGAGACTACCCAGGCACCACCCAGGAACAGACCATCCAAAGGAAATTCCTAATGTTTCAACCATTGTAGATAGGATCAGCTGCCAGCATACACCTATTGCTTTTTCACCAGGACACCCCTAGACAAATGTCAGTCAATCAGGGGTCCTGAACCTTAGAAATCCCTTACCTCCACCTTTACTATTATAAAAACCCAACTCTAACTGAGCTCGAGGCTCTCTGATTATTCCAATACATTGGACACATGGAGAGTCTGAGTTTGCAAACTTGTGTAAGAATAAAGGCTCTTTGCTTTTACATACAGGACTCGGTCTCCTAGTTGGTTTTGGGGGGACTCCATGATCTAGCCATAACAATGCAAACAAACAAAACAACCCCCTCCCAAAATTTTTAGGATATAGATAGAACTTTGAAGTCTTTGTTAGAAAATGTGATTTCTCATCACTTAATTTCAGAATGATCAAAACTGCCCCTATTTCTAGTTCCATGGCCAATATTACTAAAAGTAAAACATTGACTTTCCTTTTACAAATGTACTAGTTTGCCAAGCAATTCAGGATTACACCTCAGCTTAAGTCAACAATGGTCCAACTTTAACCACAGCCCAAGTAGCTACATAGTTCAGATACTGCCTATGATACTCAACACAGAAGCTGAAGCACCCACAACAAAGGCTGTCTTCAGGATTCTGGTTCTGTCCCCACTGAGACATCATAAACTGTGGGGAACAAGCAGGGTACGCGGCACATAGGAATGACTTATCAAAATCAAGCAGGCCTAGCCAAGAGTGAATATCAACCAATAGGAACTGCCCTCATTTGCATACCACACTTCACCATCTTGGGGCAGACAGTTCTGTCCTTGTCCAGTCCAGGGTTTGTAAGGTTATCATTTCTACTCCAATATGGATTGGTGAATTCTTTTTACCACAAAGGAATCTGACCCATATCATATTTGTCTGCATGGATTCTGGGATACATCAAATGCCTGCTTCTGTTCTTCATGATCCTAGGTAAGCTACTTACATGCTTGGGGACAACTGACAGTCTGCCTCTACTTGGGGTAACTCCCCAGTAGGACCAGGTTTCCATGCTCCAGGGCATGTTCACCTTCGTCCTTGGAGGTGAGGGACTAGGGTTCCCCTGGGAGTTTCTCTGCCTCAGGACACTTGAACAATTCCACTGAAAAATGAGGACAGCTAAAGATTCCTGGCTAGGTGGGACCAGGCCCTTGTGGAACAAAGGCTTCCCTTCTCTCCAGTCCTCCAGCGGCAAGATACCAGAGTTGTCTTACACTTTTCAACAGAAGGGCCCATCTGCCGTGGTATCTGACGGCCCCCGACTATGGACAACTCTGGTGGGATCTGAAGGCTTGGGGTCATCTGCTTAGCCTTTAAGGAAGAAAGGACTGTTTTCTGCCCTTCCTCCCTCTGTGTGCTCAGTGCTCAGTGCAGCAGACCATGGCAGCTCTCCCTGAGTGAATCCACATACACTGTGGGCAACACTTCTCAGGCCCTATGGCTTCTCTTTCCTTCCTTTCTGGCTGTCTTTCCTGAGAATGACTCCATTCATCTGACGAATTCTCCTGACATCAGACTGTGGAACCTAGACTGTGAACCCATGACTCTGAACTTTTAACTGCTGGCAGTGCCAAGACATTCTTTTAGTACATTAAATGCCCTCTTTGACATCTGTGCCTCTTATATACATCTTTTCAGGAAGTCCTATAATAAGGCGAGCCATCCCTTTTTGTTAGTGTAGGGAACTGATCTCCCAGTGTAATGGTTTAAGTAAAATGCTGCAGGTTCCCAAGAGGCAGCAGTGGGCAGCAGGACATGAGACCATGCAGCAGGTCCCCAAGCGAGTGGGTCCTGATACCACAGCAGGCCACGAAGGCAGCCAGGTCCCAGGCAGGAAGCCACATGGTGGGTGAGATTGAGATGGATAGGCACACCATGTAGAATGAAGTTAGATATTTATTTAGTGGGTTATGGAAGGGAAGGGGAGGAGGGGAAAAGCAGAGAGAGAGGGAGGAGGAGAGAGGAGAGAGAGAGAGAGAGAGAGAGAGAGAGA
>LOEQ01000946.1:493222-506503 GCA_001685075.1 Bramus lutescens | reverse complement strand
GTCTCTGCTGCCCTAACCTGAATGGAAATGTATAGAACTGGGATTCAGTGGGAATGGGGAAAGAGTCCTTTACTTTTAGCTATATAGGGAGAAAGAGGTTGGGTTTTAGTGTTTTGTTGTTTAAGAATTCATGAGGAAAAGCTAGCAAAAACTCTGGCTAGTTAATGTTTTAAGTTGCTCCGGTGTATGCATGTAAATGTTATTGACTGGATGCCTTTAAGGCATATGAAGAGCTACCATTCAATGGCATAATCTCCTTTACTTATCATAGTTTACATTGGCCTTGGGCAGCTGCTGTATTGAATGCACACGGTTTTTCTTTTTAGTCCTGTTTTTAAAAAGCAGGTGTCCTTAAAAAAGTAATTCAAAGAAGCAGGCCTGAAGATACAATCTCAGTAGAAAAAAACAAGAATCTCAGCTTGTATCCAAATTCCAAATGTGTGATTTGTTATTTTCCTTATTTACTCTTTTTCAAGAAGCTGGAGAATGGGGGGCGGGAATAGAAGGGCACAGAATGCCAAAAATAAATCTTATTTGATTGCATCTTGGAGATTGTTGTAAGCAGCAAGATCATTTTTTCCTAAACTGTCTCTGAGTTCTATCAGTTTGTTATAAATTCCTGAAACCTAAAGTCTTCAAAAAGTGGAATTTGTGAACAGCTGTGGTCCTTTGTTAGTTTCGGAGACTCCCATGATTGTTGTTTGATTTGTTTTTAGGTAAAGAAAACTCTTGCTCAGAGGCCTAGACACGCCGGGAACCCCTTCCCCATGATGCTGCTTGTGCACAATGGTCATTAGACGACCTGTCTATCAAGAGAAGAGTCATTCTTCTGTAAGGTAACTCGGCCATCAGTCGCCAATGCTATTTTAAGGAAAATGACACTTTTACTGTTCATCTTGAAAACTGCTAATGAGTTGGTTGGGGCTGCTGCTTTAGTAATAGAGTATATGCTTAGAGTATAGACTCTGGGCTCAGTCTCTAGCAGGAATAGAATAGAGTTGAACAGAAATGAATGAGTGAAATTGTGATTTAAGAATAAACTAATATATCCACAGTGCAGCAGGCATGTGAAAGAAAAACCTAAGTTTGTTGTTTTAATCTTTTTCCTGCATAGTTGACCTCTTTCAAGTGCCAAGGTAATCTATCTGAAAACACTCTTTGGGGGCTAGAGCAAGGACTTAGTGGGTAACTTATGCTTGAGCATAAGTGTGAAAACTGAAGTTTGGATCCCCATTTACTCATGTAAAAGCTGAGCATGGAAATAGACACCTGTAACCCCAGCACCAGAATCCAGAGACAGAGAGGATCATGGGGACTAGATACCCAGCCAGTCTAGCAGGAATGGTGCGGTGCAGGTTCAGTGATGGACCATGTCTCAAAAGACAAGGTGGAGAACTGTAGCAGAAGAGACCCTAAGTGTATGTATATACACATATACCCTCGAAGCTCACTCGGAGCCAGTGTGGTGGCACACACCTGCAACCTCATCTTTTGGGACATAGAGATGGGAGGATCAAGAGCTTAGGGCAGGCTACTTAGCAAGTTGGGAGGTCAACCTGAGCTAAATGAGACTGACTCAAATATAATAGTAAAGTAAATAAAAATTTCAAAAGCATACTTTAATGATGGTGGTCTGAATAGACAGTAAGAGCTTCCATTAGTCTATGCTGATAAATTTCGATACTGTCTCTTAAAGCACTAAAACTAACATGAAACTATTCTGAAAGGTATTTTCTGTGTTAAATTTCTAAGCCAAGAGACTGAATTTCAAGGAAGTAGTTAAGTGAAGAAACAAAAGGAAACTTGCTTATTAAGAGAACAAATTATCGATAAATTTTCCCTTTCCCAATTTTCTCTGAGGAAAGAGCTATTTGAGGCAATAGCTTGATAGTTTTAATTACATCCCTTAGTGATATTGCTGAGACTGTAACGATGTCATTTTTATGTACAAAAGCACATGAGATGTTTGTGATCTTAACCTGTGTTGGTTCTACCAAGCTAGGCTTACTTTATTTGGTGAGAAATTTTACAAGAAAAATTATTGATAGCAAAATTATCCTGAGATGTCTAACCTACATATGAGAACAGAATATTTTCAAAGGGCTTTACTACATTATATTTCAATGCTTAAACGCACACAGACAGCTTGTACCCCCACATGAGAAGTAGCCATTTTACTCTGTATTTCCTTTGTGTGTAAATGAGCTCATTCGCTGCTCGGTTTGAGGATACACTTCTCCATGACCTGCAGAGGCTGTGCAACCCTCAGCGGTATTGTTCACTGAAGTCGCTCATCTTGTGACTAACCAGCAGGTTCTTTATGCTACTTGAGTGTTTCTGAAGGAAAACTGGTACAGAGTTAGAAAGGAAAAAATGTTTTAAAAGGATGTGACAGCAAAAGAGGATGAAACACCATGATCAAATAGTCTGAGTTGGGAAAACCAAGAAAAAGACACACACACACACCTATATACACCTAAATACGTAAATATAATCTACTTTACTCCCGCTTAGTTTGCTCAGCCTGCTTCCCCCAACCTTTGTTACCTTGCATTAAAAATAAGATACCTGGACTACTTCGGACACTCAGGCTGACATGTTTTCCTCATCACAGGCCTTATTTAGTCTGCATAAAATAGCAAGCTATTTTCTAGTACTCCATATTGATTGGCTCTGACTTGTGAGAGAATCTCTGAGTAGTTCGTGACTTAAATCTTGATAGTGCATCATATAAATCAGACTTCCCAAGACCAATACTACTCTGGCCCCTCTGGTACTGCATCTTAGCTTCTTGTTGCTACCCCTCATTGTGTCTAAAATAGAGCCATGATGGGGAAATGTAGTTTCAAGTTTTCAAAAGGATGCAGAAGAGAATTTTCTGTTAATTCAGGAATCTCTATCTGGCTTTCTCTTTCAATTAATTTGTAACCTTAATGCAACTATTGAAAGTTTTGGTCTTAGCATATGCATTTAGCCAGTAGTATTGAAGTGCTGTTAGTTACTGTGCTGATTTAGGAAGTAGACAATTCTGTGGTAGTCAGTGGGCACAGTGCAAAGAGCCACATTTTCTAAATTTCATGTGTTCTACCTTCCCCAAAAGGCTGATTCCTTTGACCTAATGACTGGTTGGTGAAAAGCGGACTCTGCTAGGATGTTACACCACCACTGTCGGAGGAACCCTGAGCTCCAGGAAGAATTGCAGATTCAGGCTGCAGTAGCTGCCGGGGATGTTCACACTGTACGAAAGATGCTGGAGCAAGGCTATTCCCCAAATGGCCGAGATGCCAATGGCTGGACCTTGCTCCATTTCTCTGCAGCAAGAGGAAAAGAGAGATGTGTTCGGGTGTTTCTAGAACATGGAGGTGAGTTTACTAGATGCAAGGAGAAACTTGCAATAGTGTTGAGTTGAAAATGCACTCATGCACATTTGCATGCGATTTTTAATGCTTCACTTGCCTTAATGTTCAGTGTCATTTTTACCTCTTTGCAAAGATTTTTGTGAACTAACCACTGAGTTTTGTTTCAAACCAGATTATTGAGTGGGCTTTACGCTGGTGTGTGTAATTTCTACAGGGACTCAAGCTCTTCCAGGTCTTCAACTCAGAACCTTTATTGGGGCTGGCAGCCACTTGGGTTTCAGAAGCAAAAGTGGTGGCATCCATCTACCACTGGGGAGTTACCCAGGTTTCCCCTTTTGGAAATTGCTCAAGCAAAGGAACCTAGCACAGGTCCCTTTAAGCATCTCAGTCCTCCCTATCCCTTAGATTGTGGATTTGCCTCCCTTTCCTCTTGGATGGTTTCTCTTGTTCTTTTAGAGCTCTTTCCTTTTCCAGAACTTATAGAGTGTGTAGACATGCCGCAGAAGGGTTCTTGTCTGAGGTCTGAGTCTGTAGACAGACGTAGCCAGTGACTGGATTGGCCGTTTCTACAAGGCTTTGAAACTAATCTTCTCAACTGACTCCTCTCTCCAGTGAATTTCAACTTCACTCTTACTTTGAAGATAGGAGATGGTGGTGTGTGTGTCTGTCTGTTTTAGATATCATTTATGTCTATATTGTCTATATATTAGGGAATGAGACAACTTGTCTGGACTGTTCTAGGGCCCGGATCATTCAACAGCAGTGGTTTTGTTTCATTCTGAGAGTGTACTCTGAGATGTGTACTGGTAAAAAGACTGGCCAGACTTGCTTACCTTCTAAAGTACAGAAATGTTAGAAGTTCCACAGCTCTCCTGCAGTCCATGTGAATTAGTGACTGTATGAATGCTAATGCTAGGCTGGCTCCAGGGGAAAGCTAAATCTAAGCCCTGGAGTGACCATGTACCCCAGCTGCCCAAAATGGGATTTATAAGCCCCACATTGTTGGCTGTGGACCGAGTCCCTAGTTCCCCAGCCTGTGGCCACTAATAACTGTCTTCTGTGCCATTTTACCCTCTAACTTACAGACCTCAGTTTTGCAGTTAATGAAGGATACGTACATGGAATGTCAGGAAAAGGGATCAGAATGAATTCTGCCTGTAACTTGGTAAAATTAAAGCTAAATTAATTAAAAATTAAGGTAAGAGTAAGGCTAAAATTAAGGTTATGACTCATATTTGCTTATTTCACCTAGTCCAAGTGCCTTTCAGCTCCGTCAGCCTCACTTAAGGAGTATGTCCAGATAGTCAGTAATACATGGACAGCATCTCCTTTAAACAAAGCACACCCTCACACACACTCTGTACAGAAGCCAAACCCTGAGAGGCCTGCCCAGCTCCTGCCTGCCACTACTCAAAAGTGCCCCTGACTTGGGTGAGTCTGGGTGCTTAGCCCTCTTATTCCTTCCTCACACACTTGTAGAAATTGTGTTTCATGTAGTTTTTAAACTAAAGAGCTTGCTGGCTTACTGTTCTGCCACAGTTGTTTTTCACTCAACTTCATGGAGCATTTCGTTTTTGCCTCAACTCTTTGGGGTCTGCTATTGTAATGTGTGAATGTGATATGACATGGAAAACATGTCGTAGCTCTCCGGCTGGCTTCCAGTTGGACTTTTTGTATAAGTCAATGAGTGATAAGGGCGGAAAGGAAAAGCTAATGATGAGCCGGGTTTAACTTGTGGGCTACAGCTCCTAAGCATCTCCCTCTCCTCCACCCCACGGATGATAACTTGCAGGGCTGAGGGTGGTTGTGCGGTGGAGTGTATATCTAGTATATTTGAAGCCTAGCATTCAAGTCCTAACACTGCAGTAAAAGAAAAGTGGGTGTGTGCATGCGCACATATCTGTGTGTATGTGTGTGTGTGCATGTGTGCGTGCATGCTTGTGTGTGTGACAAACTGCAATTCATGAACCCACACTGCACAGTGTAGTACATTTTAGTGTATTTGTAGAATTGGGTGTCCATCCCCACAATTATTTTCTAAAGTATCTGTTACATCTACGGAAAGAAACCTTGGTGATTCTGTTAGTAAGACATTTAGACTTACCCTGTTCTCTTGAGTATAGTATTTATATTAATATGCTTCCATTTGGTTATTCTTTCAACTTTGTTACTTTTAGTTTCTTTAGCAAGCATGAAACGTTCTCAGCAGGCTTTTGAGAAGGTAGTGCATAATAGAACTGCTTAAAACCCAGGTTGACATTCTTGGGCTGTGCAGGGTGGTGGCCACTAGCCTCTCTTTACTACCTGACTCTGCTTCCAGAAGCCATGGCTTTCATTGGATTCTGGTGCAGCTGCAGAAATAGCCTGTGCCCCTAGTTTAGAGGTTTTCAGTCTCTTCCTTCTATGCCACAACTATTCTTAATGTTCTGTTCCGTATCTTGACTTTAGTTACAGAATAGCTTCATCATGAAGGTTCCCTGTCAGTACCCAGGTCAGCTTCAGATTCCATTGTCTGGGTACAATTGATTTGCACTTAACTCCAGTTATGGGGCATTTGAAATTGTTTGAATTTTTCTTCTAGGACCAATATTGCAGGAAGTGTTCTTTTTTTACCTTTGTTAGAGTTTTTTTTTTTTAATTTCTAGTAGTACTCGCATAGTCAAATAGTATTTTATGGATGCTGATACATTGCCCTCCAAAGAGCCTGCAGTTGCCTGTGACCTCCTTGAGTACCCAGTCCCCACTTCACCTAGCTGCGTATTGCCAGATGGCTGGCTTTTCCTTGTGTGACATGCTTACCCCCTCCCAAGATGGCATGCAAGTATCAAACTGACAAGCCTGAGCTTGTCCCTCTCTTGCTCACTTTTGCCTTGTTCAGGTGTCCTCTTTTGTCAGTTCCTGGTGGAAACCTTTCTCTTGGTTTGTAGCCATCCAACGTTCCTATTGCCCTCACTTTAAATTGGGCACGTTTTATTTTGCTTTTGCCTGGGTTGTGTCTCTTTGGTCTTGGTTAATAAATACTCTGTACTACAGGGTCATTATTTGTCTGAATTTTCTTCTCAAGATTTTGTAGCACTTGGGTCACCAATCTGCCCATAATTGGCATTTGTGCATGGCAAGAGATTGTTGATACAATATCACTGCTCTTTCCCACAAAGATTGCCTTATTTCCTCAGGGCTGCATGCTGCCAAGTCACATACGCAGGTTCAACATCCTGGCTTCTACTTCTGAGTTCTCCTTTAGTGCCCCAGGACCAGTGTAAGGCTGTTTGCATTGTTCTCTGAGAACATTACTCTAGTCAGAAAAGATCTATAGGATGCATCCCATGACTCCCCTCACTGCAAATTATAAAATAAGTTTGAAGAGGCTAGTTAAAAAGGAAAATCATAACCCCACCCCCACCCCATGGTCATAGTCATTCATGAGGCTTCGACACATATGTGCATCCTCCATGTAATGTCCTGGCACATCTGTAAATGGCCCTGCAGCCTAGAAGTGCCATGCAGGAAAGCTACAGACTGTGCTTGGCACCTTTGCCCTCACCTGTGACGTGACCAGTCGCTTGATCTTCTGGATTTCTCTTCTCCTGACTAGCTGTCCTTCTTCTTCTCTTCTTTCCACTGAGCCACTGTACCACTCTGTAACAGGGAAACCCCTTTCTCATCAGGATTGTGGATCATCTCATTCACCCCCACATTATATCACCCTGCCCAAACCCAGTCTCCAAATAATGTGACACCTCTAAGTAGAAATGGAAATTAAATCCAGTAGCGACTTCTTGTTTCCCTGCACAGACAGTATCTACGCAGTCCGTCATGTGCTCAGCACAGAAGTGGATCATCTGACCCCTGCAGTTGCAGCTCTGTGCAGCAGCTCCTCCACCTTCTTGGGGGTTTCTGAGCTTAGAGGCATGGTCACAGAGGTCATTCACTGTAAAGCATCCGCCATCATGGTCTTCTTTCCTTTACTTACACCTGCTTCCCCTTTATGTCTTCTCAGCACTTTCTCAGGACTACCACTTCTTCCAACAGACTAGGTCAGGTGGAAACTTCATGTTTGTCCTATTAGATGCTGCCACCGGGCCCTGGATGATGCTCTCTCTACCCTGTGGGATACTGTTTCCTGGAATAGTTGGAAGCATGCTGAAGGGCTTTAGCTCTCTGTTCAGGGTCTGTAGCTCTAGTTCACCTGAAGGTGCTGAAGACAGAACCACATGCATGTTTGTTCCCAGTGAGAAAGAACAGAAACCAGCAATCTAAACTGATTGCTTCCTGACCTTGTGAACTAAAACTGATCTTAAATAGTGATGATGATGATGATGATGATGATGATGATGATGATGATGATGATGATGATGATGATGATGATGATGATGCATAAAAATCAGTTCCTCGTTGGGTCAGGATTAGAAACTGCCGAAATTCATGACAGCTGCTCTTCCGAAATCACCAATAAGGGAACGAGGGAAAGGACTTAGAAGCAAGGTAGTTCACTTTGCCCTCTGTACTTCTTCCCTCTCTGCTCACTCTGTGTGTGTGACAGTGACTCTGAGATGTATGAGGTGGCCATTTGGTTCCAGATAAAGCGTTCACTCATCTTCAGAAAATGCTGCTGAGCACCTAGTGTGTTCGTACCTATTGTATGCCAGGCCCTGCCTTCAGCAAGCTGCAGTGGTAAATGGCCCTGGTATTTCACAGCCCAGCAAATGGATGGGTTGGTTGCCATGTTCCCTGGTGACATGTTCTGTGTGGACAGTGCTTTAAGCTTTTAGTTTTCCCATTGAAAGATGAGCCACAGAAGCAAATGTAATTCAGATACCCCAGGTCTTCCACCTTGATGACAGCAGAGCCAAGCTCCAAACCATCATCTAAACTGTGGTTCTGTATTACCTAGAAAAGAAGCAAGGCATTCCAAGAGAGTAAATTGCCATGTGTAACAGGGCCCCTCTGTGTGTGAGGTGTGAGAGTCCAGGTTCTCCCCAGAGTGCAGAGCTTGGGTGGGGTTCTTGAAAGGTGTGAAGCAGAAAGGGCTGGAAACTTGGTGGAGTGAAACATTCTACCTGTGTGGGACACTGACGGTGGGGGTTGAAGGAGAGGAGCATGTGTGATTTTAAGGACCGAAATAGTTAAGTATGACTGGAGCAGGACAGGGCAGGGAGAAGCGGACGGGGCAATAGGAAGTTCTCTGGTTAGTTTCTGAACTCATCAGAATGGCTCAAGACCTGAGGCAGGAAGAGCAGGTAAGCTATGCAGTGGGAGAAATGAAGAACAATGGCAGCTTCAAGTCAAGAGGAAGGGAGAACTGTCAGCACTTCCTAAAAGGGCATAGCTACCTCAGGAAGCAGGGGAAGGGGCAGCCAGCTGGAATATGAGAAAGAAGACGTGGAAATCTCAGCCACTTGCACAACCAGAAATTGTTTATTTAAATATTCATACATGAAAGGATACAATGAGAAAAATACAGTTCTACCTGTCAAGTCCATAGAGCACATGGTCATACCAAGACACAGAGCTAGCAAGCTCAGGACCGAGAATCAAGGGGAGTGATGTAACTCCGGGAAGAAACCTGCTGGGAAACAGCTGTGAATCCAAGTTTGCTTAAAACAGCAACAAAACTGGGTTTGAGTCGTATAACACAAAAGTGGTGGCGGGGTGGGGCATGGGGCAGTACCCAGGGACCCGACCCCAGTCTCTAGTTTAAGCCTGTGCTACCTGTGGCATGAGAGGCTGTTGCATTACACTGAACTAGACAGAGTCAATCCTTAGTTTCAGGACTGACCTCATTCTAAGTGCTTAGTAGCCACATGTGCTGAATGGCACTGTGTGGGTAAGTGACATTTTGTTATCTTTCATACTGCTTCAAAATAATGAAAACGTCAGGTTTTCAAATGTCTAAAAGCTTTAAATTTTCAACAAAAACGGCTGTATATCATCATACCTCTGCACAAATTGTAGTAATTAGACCAGTGAAATAACCCTGTGGTAAAGGCACTTGTCATGTAAGCTGAGTTCAGCCCTCACCCCATGTAAATGTATGGGGAGAGAATTGACTCCACAAAGTTGTTCTCTGAGCTCCTCTTGTGTCAGGGGTATGTACATTGCCACACTAATAACCAATAGAAACCATAGTAACCTTTCCGAGAAGGTTAGTGAGCTCTTGGATTAAGAGTTTCCTACAGAGGCCAGGTCCCCTCGGGAAAGCAGGCAGCATCCTCTTGAAAGACACATGGAAATAAGAGAGAGAGAATAAAGCATTAGCCAGAGTGCAGTGGGAAGGAAGATGAAAGGGTTTGCAAGATAGCAAGGATAAGTAAAATAAGTATATGATGTGGATTTGTGGAGACGCTTTTGGAAAACAACTTTGTAGTGTGTATTAGGGCCTTAAAAGTGGTAAATGCTTTGACCAGTAAACCTATTAGTTTAAACTTGATTATATAATCACTAAGGTTTATGAATTTGTTCCAAGGGTAGACTCTTAAAAACTCTTATGTGAAGTATTTTCACATAAAAATGCCACACTTCTTTCTCTTATCTTTTTTTTTTGTTTTTGTTTTGCTTTTGTGCTTATTTTATTATTGGCAATGACATAAAACAAGATGTTTGGAAGTACTATTTGGCTGTTTGTGTGTGTGTGTATCTGTCTGTCTCTGTCTGTCTGTCTGTCTGTCTGATAGCATAGCACAGGGGAACAAGGTTATATTAAAATAGTCTTTAAACTATTAGAATTAAAACCAGAGTGAAAGTAGGAAGGAAATAAAAAGATAGAACCTCCCCACCCAACCTTATCCAGGGTCTAGCCTGTTAAGTCTCCCTGACCCTTCCTACCCATGCTATATGTCAAACCTGTCAGATCTAGTTTGGGTCCAGGGCCCCAGCCTAGTCTGGCCACCCCTGTCAGTGCCATAACCAATCTCTACTATAGTTTTCTGCCAGGACCTTATCTACCTAACCCCCTACCCAAGGCCCACACCACATTCAGCCTCTCCCCCATCCAGAGCTACCTCAACACTCTAGGCTGGACCAGGAGGTACATCCTGAACACCACCCCAGTCCCGTCTCTCCACCTGACCACTTTTTACTCAAGCCATTTCCATCGTCTAGGCTCAACCTACCTGTATTGTATGTCTGCTCTTCTTCCCCAACCTGCTCTGTCTATCAAACTTACAAGTCTATGTGCTCATCACAAAACCACCAACATTGAAAGATCAGGCCATTGTCTTCTCTCCTCAGCCTAACAGTCCTATCAAAATGTTAGACAATGAGAATTATGTAGATGAACACCAGGACACAGAACTTAAAAGAATGATCATAAACTTCATCAGAGAATTCAAGAATTTTTAAATGCCACAAACTGTTGACAGAGGTTTCTGTCCCAATTGGACCCATAGCCGTTCTGTCCCAAAGAAACAGAGGTCTACATTTATCATAAACTGTTTGGCCTATTAGCTCAGGCTTTTTATTAACTCTTACATCTTAAATTAACCCATAATTCTTGTCTATGTTAGCCACGTGGCTTGGTATCTTTTATCAGCAAGGCATTCTCATCTTGCTTCTTCTGCGCCTGGATCACAACTGTAGACTCAACACAACCTTTTCTCTCCCCAGAATTCTCCTGTTCTTGGTTGCCCCACTTATACTTCTTGCCCAGCTACTGGCCAATCAGCATTTTATTAAAATACAAGTAACAAATCTTTACAGTGTACAAGTCCATTGTCCCACAGCAACAAACAGCACGCTGAGATCAAGGAGAACAAACTTGAGGAAAATAAACACCCGAATGATGCCCAAGAAAATGCAAACATAAAGCTGTTGGAAATGATGAGTACCAATCAGGACTTGTGAATGGAATTCATTAAGGAAGTAGTAGAAACACTGAAGAGAACTCAAACTGACATGATACTGGAATTGAATAACCCAAATAACTCAACCACAAACCTCAAAGGAAAGCCTGCAAGAAGAGTGAATCAAGCAGATGATACAGTATCAGGACTAGAAGATAAAGTAGAAGATCTAGATCAGATACTCAAGGAATATGACAAATTAAAACAGACAAACAAAAATACCAGAAAATGAACATGGAAATGTGGGACACCATAAAACAAAACAAAACAAAAACCTTTGAATTACAGGCATAGATGAGGGAGAAAACCTTCAAAATCTCATAAAAGGAGACATCTCCAACCTGAAGAAAATAAACATCCATACAGATATAAGAGGTACACAGAAGACCAAATAGACAAGACCCAAAAAGAAAATTTCTGCAGCATATAATACTTAAAACACAAAGTATATATAGCAAAGAAAGTGTATTGACAACTTCAAGAGAAAATTCAAGTCACACATAAAGGAAAAGTCATCAGAATAACAGCTGGTTTCTCAGTGGACAGCCTGGAGCAATGCATTCTGAACCCTAAAAGGCAATGGCTGCCAGGCTAGACTAATAGACAACAAACAATCCACCATTAATGAAGGAGAAAGAAAAACTTCCCACAGTATAAACATCCTAAAAATTTTGTATCCAACAAGGTAAACCTAAAAAAAATACAGGAAACAATATTTAATCCAAAGAGAGTGAAGGATAGCAGGGAAGCTATGAAAAGAAATACAAAGCCATAATTAGCAAATATACAAACTATCACTGAGAACACAGTACCAAAACTCAACAGCAAAATGGGCACAATTAGCACACGTTCCAGTAATAACTTTAAATATAAATGGCTTAAATCCTCCAATAAAAAGACACAAGCTTACAAAATGGATCAAGAAACAAAACCCATCTATTTGTTGTCTACAAGAAACACATATTAACTTTAAAGATAGGTATCACCTTACAGTAAAAGAATGGACAAAAGAACTCCAGTGAGATGGGACCAGGAAATAAGCAGGCATTATTATCCTAGTATTGATAAAATAGACTTCAAACTAAATTGACTCAGAAGAGATAAAGAGGAGTATTTCATTCTAATCAAGGGAACAGTTAGCCAAAAGGACATTACTATGATACACACACACTAAACTCCTGTGTACCCAATTTCATTTTTAAAAATAAATTACTATATTTAAAGATAAACATTCAAAAATTAATAGTAAGTGATTTCAGTGTCCCTTATTCTCCAATTATTAGGTAGACCATCTGAACAAAAATAAACAGAAACCTCATAATTAATTGGCATTATACATCAAGTGATCTTAGCAGATACCGATAGGATATTCTAGCTAAATATCAAAGAAAACACATTCTACTCAGTAGCACATGGAAGCTTTTCTAAAATAGACCACATCCTGGTACCCAAAAATAATTATTAACAAATTCAAAAAGCTTAAAATAACTCCTTGTGTCCTACCTAATTACAATTCAATAAAACTTTAAATTGACCACAAACAAGTCTTTATTAAATGCATAAATCGTGGAGATTAAACCACTTATTACTGAATGATGAATGTGTCAGAAAAAAATCAAGAAAAACAGTATCTAGAACTACATGAAAACAAGCACAACACAGCAAACCTGGGGACATTCGAAGCAGCCCCTCAGGGATGTTTATAGTTCTGTGCCTGCATCAGAATAACTGAGAACAAATAAATGACTTAATGATGCAACTCAACAATTTGGGAAACAAGAATAAACCAAATCCAAAGCCAGTCAGTAGCACGGAATAATAGAAATCAGTGAAATAGAAGCAAAGAAACAATGCAAAAACTTAACTTATCTACGAGTTAATTCTTTGAGAAGATAAATGAGATTGATAGACCCTTGGCCCAACTAACCCATATTAACAGTATCAAAATGTACAGGGAAGCATTACAGCACATACCAAAATAAATTCAAAATATATCAACCTTTTATCATAACTAAGGAAAGCTTTACTTATAACTATCTATTCTTCAACTCCATCAAAGACTCCAGAAGGATATAATATTA
>LOEQ01000946.1:475722-493180 GCA_001685075.1 Bramus lutescens | reverse complement strand
ACTCTAGAATTGACAGAGACATCTCACTGCCTGGACAGTCACCCAAAGTTCTTCCATAACATTGGGACACTCATCTTCAGCCTACTGACCCATAGTATCTGGCAGACTTTTCCATGAAGCAGGAAATTTCAAAGACAGTTTCACCTATATTGGCAGTTTGTCAGCCACTTTCTTCTGTGTCCTGCAGAATGTCTGGCAGACTCTATTATGAAGCAAGAACCCCAAAGGATGGTCTCACCTTTAGGCAAGTTCAGCAGTCCTCTCTCTGTGGGTACCACATTTCCAGCTCACATAGCATAACATCAAGCAGTCGAGGCAAAAACAGTCTCTTAACCAAATGGCCAACAAACTCCATAAGGAGCCTCTTTTGGTACCCGTCATCCTCTTGAAGTAGCTTGGTGCTGCCAGGAGCAGATGTGTCTCACTGTCATGAAAAGTCCTTTGTTTTTAAAACATTTTTTTAAACTTTTATGTCATTAAAGTAGTAAATCTGAAAGAAATGATTTGGTTGAAAAGATTCAACCAAACCACCAAAATTAAACCAAAAAGACAACCTATAACAGACCTATAGCAAAAGAGGAGATTGTAATAGTAATAAAAACTCTTCCATCAAAAAAAAATGTGGAGCCAGATGTATTCACTGAAGAATTCTACCAGACATTTAAAGAAATCTACAGCCAGTCCTCCTTAAACTACTCAAAAACTAGAAAGAGAAGGAGCACTCCCAACTCCTTTATGGAGCCAGTATCAATAATGCTGAAACCAGGTAAAGTGCAACAAAATCAACTACAGGCCCTTATCCTTGATAAACGTAGACTCAATAAAGCTCAATAAAATACTTGAAAACAAAGTATAGAAACACATCAAAGATTATCTGACCGAGTTGGCATAATCCTGGAATGCAGGGACAATTCAACATAAGCCAGGAACTTAAAAATAACAACAACAACAAAAAATCACATGATCATCTCAATAGACACAGAAATTCCTTTGAAAAAAATCTAACATGCTTTTTCGATTTAAAAAAAAAGTCCTAGAGAATGTAGGGCTATAGGGAACACACCTCAACATAATAAATCTACATATAAGAAACTCACAACAAACAATATCCTAACATGGAGAAAAACTTGAAGCAATCCCACTGAAGTCAAGAATGAGACATGGATGTCCGCTATCCTCAATTCCTTTTCAACATTATGCTCAAAGTACTACCTGGAGCAAGTAAGCAAGAGAAGAAAATAAAATGGTACAAATAGGGAAGAAGAAATCAGATTATCCCTATTTGTAGATGACATGATACTATGTATTAGATATCCTAAAAATTCGATCTGAAAATTTTTAGAAATTATGAACAAATTCATCAGTGCAACAGGACACAGAATCAAATTAATAGCTTTTCCGTATACCAATAATAAATATAAAGAAATCACGACACACTTCCATTTACTATAGTCTGAGAGAAAATACGATATCTAGGAATAAACCTAACCAAGAAAGTGAAGGACTTCTAACAATGAAAGCTATAAAGCTCTGAAAAGATAGACTAGAACATTGAAGAAGAAGAAAAAAAAGTCCATGTTCATGTATTAATAAAGTTAGTGTTGTAAAAATGACTTTTACAAAAAACTATTTTCAGATTCATTGCAATTCCAATGAACCCCCCCATTTCATTCTTTGCAGAAATAGGAAAAACAACCCTAAAATTTATATGGAACTTTATAGCCAAAACAATCCAGAAAACAAAAACAGTACAAGCAATTATCATTCCAGATCTTAAGCTTATATTACAGAGCCATAGTAATAAAAACAGTATGGTACTGGCACAAAAACAGACATATAGACTGATGGAACAGAAACAAAGTCCTCTTCCCAGCACTTGGGATGCAGAGGCAGGCAGATCTCTGTGAGTTCAAGGACAGCCTGGTCTATAGTGTGAGTTCCCGGATAAGCTCCAAAGCTACACAGAGAAACCGTGTCTCGAAAAACCAGAGAGAGAGAGACAAAGTCCTCTAAGATTAGTATGACTTCAGCCATTTAATATTTGACAAAGATGTCAAAAACATATATAGGAGAAAGAATCTCCGACAGATGGTGTTGGGGAAAGTGGACGGCCACATGCAGAAGAATTAAATTAGATCTGTATCTATCACCTACACAAAACCATGCAGAAGAATTAAATTAGATCTGTATCTGTCACCCTACACAAAACCATGCAGAAGAATTAAATTAGATCTGTATCTATCACCCTATGCAAAACCATGCAGAAGAATTAAATTAAATCTGTATCACCTACACAAAACCATGCAGAATTAAATTAGATATGTATCACCCTACACAAAACCATGCAGAAGAATTAAATTAGATCTGTATCTATCACCCTACACAAAACCAACTCTAAGTACATCAAAGACCTAAACACTGAACTAGCTACAAGAAAACAGGTGTACAAAAGGGTTTTCTGAATAGTAGTCCATTTGCCCAAGAACAAAGGCCAACAGCTAACCAATCTACTGGCTAGGCAAGGTGGCATAAGCACATGTAGGGCAGAGGCAGGTGAGTCTTAGTGAGTTTGAGGCCAGTCTGGTCTACTGGCAACCAGGGCTATTACCCTGAAAAACCTTGTCTCGAAAAACAAAACAAAAATGAAAGAAGCAATTAACCAGGTGACCAAGAAGTCTGCAGACTGGGAAAGAATCTTTGCCAGTTATACCTCTGACAGGATTAGTATCCAGAATATACAAAGAATTCACAAAATAAAAAATTTGGTCTATTTGAAAAATGTGCCTGAGGCTTGGAGTTCTCAAAGGAAAGAAAAAAAAATGGCTAAGAAGTATCTCCCAAAGTGTTCATTGTCCCCAGCGATTAGGGAAATGCTAATCAGAGTTACTTAGAAGTTTCCTCTCACCCCATTGAGAATGGCAAAAATCAACAAAACAGCTGAAAGCAAATGCTGGAGAGGATACAGGCAAAAAAGAATCCTCATTTGCCATTGGTAGTATTGCAAATTGGTGCAGCCATTTTTGAAATCGATATGGTGAATTCTTTTAAAGCTTAAAATAAATCCACCTATAAATGGAGACTCTGCTTTGGTTTCCCAGCTGCCTAGACCTGAATAATCACACGGAAACTATATTAATTACAATACTGTTTGCCCAATGGCTCAGGTGTATTCCTAACTAGCTCTTACATCTTAAATTGACCCATTTCTATTATTTTATACTTTACCATAAGGCTCATGGTTTGATTTCTCATACCTTGTTTCTTGGTGCTACGTCTGCCTTCTTTCCTCTTCTGTATCTGCTTGGATTTCCCACCTTGCTGTATTCTGTCTTGCCATAGACCAGAGCAGCTTCTTTATTGACCAATGGTAATAAAGCATATTCACATCATATGTAGGGAATCCCACATCATCTACCATATGACCCAGCTGTCCTGTCCCTTCACATATGCCCAAAGGACTTGACTTCTACTCTTGTAGGTCCTTACTCAGTCATGTTCATTGTTATACTATTCATAATAGCTGGGAAATGGAAACAACCCAAATGTCCTTTAATCCATGAATAGAAAATGAAAATGTGATAGTAAATATACCCTGTGGAATGCTATTCATATATAAAGAAAATTGAAATCATGAACATTACAAGTAAATGAATAAAACTAGAAGAGTTTCTTTTTGAATAAGTTAACTCAGACTCAGAAAGACAAATGTCACATATTCTCTCTTATTGGAGGCTCCTACCTCCAAATTTTCAGATGTGAATATAGATCCTGCAGAAACCGAGAAAGTAAAGGGGACCATTCCTGGGGAGTTGAGGGTGGAGGCACATTAGAGATAATAGCAGGGCACATTTGATTAGGGAAAGGGGGAGCTCTAATTAGGGAGGGAGAGATAAATACGGAAGGAGGGAGGAGGGCAAAATAACAGATATCTATCTATAAAAGTCATAATGAATTATCTATGTAAAAACTACAATACATATAGGTCTGTGTATGAATATGTATAGATATTTTAAATGAAATTTTCTCATCTGGGCTAACAATACTCTTTTTCAAGAGCCAATCTAACAAAAACTCTTAACACTAGGCCTGGGGCACCCTCTTTTGAGTTGTTGGTCAAGGTTACCCAAGAGACTCCCAAAACATCGCAGGCTATTGTTATTACCCATGGTTGCTCCCCAGAGGTAGAAGTAAGTCTTAGTGATGAAGACACTAAGCGCTTCAGACCCAGAGCCCAGAAGCCCAGATCTCTAACTGACCCAAAACCCTGTGTTCTGAGGACTAACTCTCAAGATACCAGAAGGTATCATGCAGGTCTCTAAAGGAAGGAAGCAACCAAGAGTCCTTATCCTGATATGATAGTCTTAAGGGTGCAGTAGTGCCATGTCTACCTTGGTGGTAACCAAGAGCTCTCTATCTAATTGGACTTGAGACACTCTCAGCAAGAGGAAGCCAAGCCTGGTGCTGGAAACCTAGCAAATACCAAGGCTTGTGAAGTCATGATCTGGAAGGAGACCCTTCAACTGCCACTTCACTAGACCAGCACAGCCCTTCACTACACTGTAAACATTTGTCCTCACACCCACAGGTAGTGTAGTCCTCACCCCTCATTGAGGAAGCTTCTCTTTGCAGCAGACTAGTTGTGGACCCCACTTCCAAATGCTCCATCTCCAGTACAGCTCCCCCTGCTGTGACTCAGCGAATCATCAGACACGGGCTGGAAAGATGGCAAAAGCAAGAGGATGAGGAATTGGCTGTGAGATTGTGTTTCCCAGTATTGTCAGAAGTACCAGCCTTACAGAGTTCACCAGCATGAGCTAAAATAAACAGCCAAAGTGGACAGCAAAACCACAAAGCCTCAACCCTACACAAAAAATTACAGGCATCAAAAGAATGCTAAAATTGGGAGAAACAGTCTTTCCTAAGGGTGAGCACGCCAACTGGTTATCTAATACCAAATAGTCAACCCAGAGTACATATATACACGTAACATTGTACAAAATGAGCAGGTTATATTTAGGTATATTTATATGTGCATATACGCATGTAAGAACCATTAATGGAAAAAGGAAGCCATGAATATAAAAGGGAACAAGGAGGGATATGTAGGAGAGTTTGGAGGAAGGATAAGTAACAGGGAAAATGACATAATTGTGTTAAAGATAAAAGATACTTTAAAAAAGAAAACCAAAAACCAGTGTAATAGAAAGGGAGCAAATTGATGGAGCTGAAAGAAAAAAGTAATTCTTTGAAAAGATCAGTATAATTGAAAATTCTGTAGCCAGACTGAAAATGAGAAAAGAATAACCCATTTCAAGACTGAACAGATGCTGGCCTGGATCCTATAGTTGTTTAAAAAGACATGAATAAGGTGAGCTTCTTGTCATGGAGAAGAATCCAATTCCATGACACAAATTGCCAAAACTGAGCCATAGCAGAAGAATGATTTCATCACTGTCTATAGCGCTGAAAGATTTGAGTTCCTCATTAAACGTCTGCCAAGAAGACTATGGGCCCAGCGGCTTTGCTCTTGTTTTGTGTGTTGCGCCACATAGTGGTCCAGCACACAGTCTTTAGAGGAGGTACTGCTTCTAATTCAGTGTGCAATACAATGTGATTCCCTGCCCCAAAACCAAAAACACAGGCAGAAAAGAAAGCGCAGAGCAATAGCTTCTACGACAGCAGACACAGGATCCGACCTAAATGCTAACTGAATGACCCACCAGTAGCACTTTTCAAAGGATGTTACAGTGGGCTATGTAGTGTTTATCTCAGGAGTCAAGGTCTGCCCACAAACCTTGAGCGGTTTGCCAGGCTAATAGGTCCAAAGACAAGTGCCAAAGGTCACTTCAGATCCCAGGGCAACCCTACCCATTCAAAATGACTGGGCAAGCCAGAAAGCAACTCAGCATCTGAGAAAAGGGACCTTGGCAGAGCTGCAGCATGCTTTGTACTTGATGCTTTTCTTCTAAACGTGGATAGAAGGCTGTACACACTTTTGCTATTTTGATACAGAATTCTCTCGTAGGTTCTAGGCATTGGAGTAAAAGAACAAGTGAAACTCTTGTGGGCCAGCGAGATGGCACAGCAGGTGAAAGTCCTTGCAGTTAAAGCCTGTTGGCCTGAATGCGATCCCTGGAAGGAAAGACCTGACTCCTGAAAGTTGGCCTCCAGAGACACACCTTGGCATATGTGCCCCCCAATGCATACACACTAATAATAACACATAAAAAGTATGAGTGAAACTATCTTAACTGGAGGTGTGTGTGTGTGTGTGTGTGTATGATGTCTACAAAGATACACTAAAGCTAAAAAGTGAGTTGAGCTAGATTGCAGATCAGTGTTACAAAACTCAAGTTCTGCCAACAGTTAACATCTGTTAGCAGCTCACAGTAGGAATAAGTTCAGATTTTTAATAGTTATTTTCATTAAATAAATATATAATCTACACTGAAACATTGTTGGGAGGGATTAAAGAAGTACTGAGTAAATAGAGAAGTGTTCCACGTTCATTAATTTTCCTGGGAAAATTAGTATTATATCATTGGAGGCGCTTGCTGTCTGTAAAGTTAGTGGAATCAAAGCAGGAAAAAGTAGAACCGAAATTAACAACCTATAATTTTTTAGAAAGGTTGGAAGAGTTAACACTACCTGATATCAAATACACTATAAAACTTCAGTAATTAAAACAGTCTGGACTTGGCATATAGAAAAGCTTGTTATTTTATTTGTTTAATTGCATTTTTCCTAGGGTGCTGGGATTGGACTGAGGGCCATGTTCATGCTAGGAAAGCCTGCTGCCCCTAAGCTGCATTCCTGACCCTTGATTTGGATAGGGTTTTGTTATATAGCTCCTTCTGGCCTTAAACCTGTTCCCAGGCTGGCCTCAAACTCGGCATTTTTCTGCCTCCCCCTGACTGTGTGCCACCATATCCAGCTAGAAAGTATTTTTAGATAAATGGCACAGTTCAGAAATAAAACTACACATAGATGATAAGTTGAATTTCAGCAAAAGCAGCAGGATAAATCGAGAAAAAACTCTGTGTGTGTGTGTGTGTGTGTGTGTTAATGAGAGTGTGCATTTATGTGTTGATGAGAGTGTGTGCATGTGTGTGTTGGTGCACATGTGTGTTTATGAGTGTGTGTGTGTGTGAACATTTGTGTTTGACTGTGTGTGTGTTTATGAGAGTGCATTTATGTGTTGATGAGAGTGTGTGCATGTGTGTGTTGGTGCACATGTGTGTTTATGAGTGTGTGTGTGAACATTTGTGTTTGACAGAGTGTGTGTGTGTGTTTTATGAGAGAGAGTCGGGGGTGTCAGGGCATGCGTGTAGTGACGAGAGGACAGACTTCAGGTGTCTGTTTGCTTCCTCAGTGGGATTTGGAACAGAATGCTGGTTGTTGGGCTGTCGGCAAGCACCTTTATCTGCTGAACCATCACCGCCCCCATCCCCCCTACTTTGTAAAGAAAGTATTGTAGCAAATGGTGCCAAAACAAGTCGGCAACTATAATACAAATGATGAACCTTGATCTTCCTTTATACCACACAGAAATATTCAGTGGTAGTAGATCATTGCCTGAATGTAAGGGTTTAAAGTGCAAAATACCTAGAAGAAAGCAAATGTTGTGTTGGGCAGTTTTCTCCCGCAAAACAGAAGTCTAGTAAGTGGTTGAAAGAAGAAAGGGATAATTGATGAAGTCAAGAACCAAGAGCTGAGTGCAGATCAGTGGTGGAGTGCTTGCTCTTGTTCAGTCTCCAGCACCGCGAAACTAAGTAAGTAAATGAGCATGCTCCATTTGGCTCTTATGCAGAACATGCAAAGACTTTTACAACTCCACAGTCGGACAGCCCGGCAAAAATGAGTAAGCAGTGTGACAGATCATTCACAAAGAATGTGGGCAAGTAAGCCAGCCTTCGAGTTACTTGGACAATTAAGTTACTTAGTAAATTAACAGAACAGGGAGTCATCACTTACTCTTTTAATGAGCAAAGTTAGAAGTGGTGGTGACACAGATGGGGCCATCTGCAGCTGTGGTACATGACTGGTGACGACAGAGGGCAGGGCAGCCTCTGGCAGCAGGTCACAGGGCAGCTTCTTATGAAGTTAGCAGTAGCTAGCCTCAGAGTCCACACTTACAAAGTGAAATGAAAATGGTACTGTGATAGGATCGCTCAGTCTCAACTAGGCCGGTCCTGTGGACACAAGGGTAGGATCGCTTAGACAGTCTCAACTAGGCCGGTCCTGTGGACACACAGTAGGATCGCTCAGACAGTCTCAACTAGGCCAGTCCTGTGGACACACGGTAGGATCGCTCAGACAGTGTCAACTCAGCCGGTCCTGTGGACACACATAGAAGAAAGTACATGAGTCTCAGAAGTCTCATTCGAGTTAGATGGTCCCAGAGATCTGCAGACATCCGAGGAGAAGCCAGGCTTTGTCTTGGTTGACCGGTGGTTTACCTGGGTTCCCAGAGTCTCGGTAGGAAATGAGCTGTAAAGAGACATGAAGGAACTTGGAGGTGACAAAAATGTTGTGGATGCTCTTTTAACATGACTTTGTATGAATTCTTGGAGCTTGTCAATCTGTACTTGATGAACAAATTTCACTTCCCCTTGACAAAACAAACCACACACAGCGCGTAGTAATGCTTCTTTGTTTTTAAACGTGTTTCTGTGTGTTTAGATTAGATTATGCTACCATTTGTTTAAAATGGTCTCACTTGGGGGTCAAGTATCTGCTAACGGGGAGGAAGAAGCTTGGCAGGGTTGTTACTTTATTCATTTGTTATTTATTTTGGTTTTTCAAGACAGGATTTTTCTGTATAGTCCTGGCTGTCCTGGAACTTGCTCTGTAGACCAGTCTGGCCTTGAACTCAGAGATCTATCTGTCTGCCTCTGCCTCTGGGTTACTCTGGGTTACTGGGATTAAAGGGGTGCACCACCACCTTCAGATGGGGCTGTTATTTTAGAGCACTTGGGAAGCCTTGCTGATAAAGAGAAATTGTGCAGATAGCGCTGGAGAAAGTTAAGGAAACCCAGCCAAGTGGATCTCACATGTGTGTTCCACGTTTCTCACTGACTTCTCCACTGGTCTCTGGGTTTCACTGGCCTTGCATTGACTGATCCTGACTCTGTAGTACATCTCATTTGCACCCCCATGTGCTTTGTCATGTCATTTAATCCTGTCACTTTTTCTTGGGGACAATAGCTATAGTTTTTGTGCATTTTCACTTTGTGGTTCTTGGCTCTGTGCTTTGCTTGCAGGATGTAGTCAGTTAATGGTTTGGGCTGAGATGAGTCAGGTCACTGCTGTGTATCTTCATCTGTGTTTTCTCCGTTCAGTATAGCACCAAAATGTAAGTGGAACCTTGAATAGATCCACAGTGAAAACCAAACATGCAGGAGCAGCTCTGGGTAATAGCATTTTAGCCTGACTTGTCAAATAGAAAGACTGTAGGGTGTAAGGATGCTGGCACCTTCAAAGGTATCCCTGGTGCATGAAAGGTAGGAGGGTGAGAGAAGGGGTTCCCAAATTTCGCTGACATGGGTGACTGAAAAGAAGGGTGGGCATTTATCTCTTCTGCCTGTCTTCATTTCATCTGTTCTACTTATTTATTCACTTTTATTCACTTATTTTTAAATCTTTATTTTTATTTGTGTGGGGGGATTCATTTATGTGCATGCATGCAGTGCCTGCAGAGGCCAGAAGATGGCGTTCGATCCCCTGAGGCTGAAGAAGCAAGAGTTTATGAGATGCTGGTATAGGTGCTGAGAATTAAACTCTCAGAGAGCAGTAAGAACTCTTAACACTTCATATATTTTAGATATCAGCCGGTTCTGTAAGGTCCCTCAGTTTGGTCTGCGAGCTCAGTCACCTAAGTGAAAGCTGGCTGGTGCATGTTTAGCCGCTTCCAGTAGGTGGCAGCAGAGTGCTGTGCTTCAGTGTTCTAGCCTGTCTTGAGGGTTGCCTAGTCCTTGGTATTGGAATATTCTTTTAGTTAAGGCCATTGCTGGTGACTAAAATTTTTTTGGTAGACAGATCAAAGTAACATTGTGGTTGTTAGCTGTCACTTTGTATCAGATGTTATGAGGAGCTAAAATAATAGTTTACTTTGTATAGGTTTTGTTTGCTAACAACCCTTTAACTGCAATTTTCACCCGCTGCAGTATGATTAATATTTCAACATATCGGTTTCTGCCTCACAGCCTCTTATAGAGAGTCCAGCTGCTGTAATCTGGAACTGAATAAGATCCTATTAAGTAGTGCATAGGTATTTCATCATAGCTTTGGGGGCATTTTGTGTCTGTGTAAAACATTCACGTTGTTTCCATTTGTAAACAAGCCCAAAGCTGAGTTGCACAAGAAGCATTTTAGTCCTAGTAGTTAGGTCGGGCTGGTTTTTCTTCCTCGTTGCTGTGCTCGGTGTCCACACTGCGGGTAGCCCATGGCTGTGTTCTGCCCACTGCCCAGGAATGGCAGTGCAGTATGAGCTACAAAGTGCCGACCTTTGGAAAAGCTGGAGCAGGAGGCAAATCTGTAGCTTGATAAGCCACTTAGCAAATAATTCTTATGAGTTTTTCTCCCTAGGGAATCTGTTGATTTAGGAGAGAAATTTAAAACTGTTCTTTAAAAACAATGCAGTGCTGAGGTTTCTCCCATTTTTTTTTCTCTTAAAGTGCTTGCTGATTCATGTAAACTTGCAGGACCATCTGTAACTGAATTTGGAGTCCTGTCTTATGCATGCAAACATGCTTCATCAGGGGCATGTCATGCAGCGTGTGTCTCACCTGCTTCTTTCATGAGCTCAGAGACTGCCTGAGTCTTTGCCTTCACCCCCACGCTAACCCTATTCAATTCTAAACCAAGTCCGGCCAACTACGGGACACGGATTCAGAGCAGCAGTGCCGCTGCATGTGCTTCTCTTTAAGCCAAGAAGCAGCGCGAGAAAAGCACAGCAAATAGCTGAAAACAAACGAGAAAAGTGGGCTAAAGCTGCGATGCGCGCTGAACAGACACCCTCCCTTCACTGGGCTGGAGGGCTGGAGGGCTAGGTGCCGTGGGGCCCGGTCTTGTCTTTAAACATGTTGCTCTTCTCCCCCTCTTCCCATTGACTTGGGCTTGATAACTTCCTCCTAAAATGTATTTTCCTGAGACACAGCCTCTGCTAAACCTGGCGAAAGGCCTCGGTTGTTGATCGTGTTTGACCCTTCACATAGATGCTGACCGGCTGAGCCACACTCCGCTGATAGAGTTGCTTTGTCTCAGCAGCCACTGATGTTTTCATTTTGGTTTAACCCTAGCTGATCCTACGGTTAAGGACTTAATCGGAGGCTTCACCGCTCTGCATTACGCAGCCATGCATGGCCGGGCCCGGATCGCACGCCTGATGTTAGAGTCTGAGTACAGGAGTGACATTATTAATGCCAAAAGCAATGATGGCTGGACTCCTCTCCACGTGGCTGCCCACTATGGTAGGGACTCATTCGTCCGGCTCCTTCTGGAGTTCAAGGCTGAGGTCGACCCACTCAGTGATAAAGGTACAACGCCGCTTCAGCTTGCCATCATCCGGGAGCGATCCAGCTGCGTGAAAATCCTCCTGGACCACAACGCCAACATCGACATTCAGAACGGATTCCTGTTGCGCTATGCTGTGATCAAAAGCAATCACTCTTACTGCCGCATGTTCCTTCAGAGAGGGGCAGACACAAACTTGGGGCGCCTGGAAGACGGACAGACTCCTTTGCATTTGTCTGCCCTTCGTGATGACGTGCTCTGTGCACGTATGTTGTATAACTATGGAGCAGACACGAACACAAGGAACTATGAAGGTCAGACCCCACTGGCCGTTTCAATAAGTATTTCAGGAAGTAGTCGGCCATGTTTGGATTTCTTACAAGAAGTCACAAGTATGTAACATAATTACTACTCTTATTGCATCTTTTCCTCTTATTCTCACCTTCTGAGTTGCTTGAGATATTTTTGTAATACGAGATGACTAGACATTAATCATTCTTATAAGTCCTGCTTGGTAAGTAATACTCATTCGTCCAAAACCCAACTGTGTTACTAAAAGTGGGCAGTAAAGTTTAGAGGAAATGGCAGACATTTTTTCAGGATGAACAAATTTTGATGTTAGAACAAGTCAGTTCCCTCCGGTCCAAACAATAGCCTGTCTAATACTGTATGGGATTCAGATTGAGGAATTAGAAGGAGAATTTGGGGTTTTAGATTCCTTAGCTATAGAGATGGTCCATAATTTGCACTTCATTGCTAAGCTCCAATGAAAGGAATGCCACTTTGGCTTATTTAAATACCCCAGTAATGGAGACTTAGGATCCTAGAAATTGTTCTGAGAAAACACTAAGAAACTGGCCCTTTGTCCCCAGGCCACAGAGCTTCCGTCCATGTCTGCCCAGTTTTCGAGAGCTGCTTTCTTTGCACTTCCAAGTGTCTGAATCATTTAACAGAAGCAGTGGCCGTCCACATTGCTTTCTGAGGGCAGTGTTAGTCTGCACGGACTTCGTTACCTTTTCTTGTCCTGCATCCCTGGAGCTAGCCAGGTGTGTGTACCAGAGTCTGCTGTTCTGTCCAGTGCCTAGCTGCTCTCTCCCACACCATCTTGATTACAGAAGAAAGGCTGGCTTCTGACTATATGGTATTTATGATTGGCCAATTTTAGTTTTGAGTTTTGAAATCTGGAAGCCAGGGGATGGTGCCAGTAAACTAAAGGACATAGAGCCTGGAGTACACGAAGGTATGTCAAGTGACAAGTTGGCACAGTCATAGGACAGACAGCTCCGAATCCCAAGGAGATGAACTGCCCTTTCTCCTGTGGCTAGGCTAGCACCGGGTAGAGTGGAACTGTTTGTCTAGGTGTCCTTTTGGACATCATTGTGGAACCAGGAAGATCGTGGGTGTTTGGTCCTTTAAGGTTGGGTTACAGCTCTCTGAGGAAAAAAGCAGACTAGGGAAATGCTTGCCCCCCTCACCCCCCCAAAAAAAAGAAAAAAGAAACCTTATTTATAAAAAAAAAAACAAGGGAAAGCTGAAGAAAGATTGTTAACTGTGTAACTTGGTGAAATTACCTAAGTAAAGCATAACCTGAGGGTATGGTTGGCTACTAACGGAACCCACCCGAGAACTGATTAGAATTTAGCGGAGATGAGATTTTTGTTCTCGTCATCTTCCTTCCCTTCCAATGTAAAGCTCTCTAGTTAATCGATAACTACAGACTGTAGCGTTATTTAGAGTATGGAATATGTTTTTAAAACATATTTATTTTTACTGAATGTGTATGGTGTTTTGCCTGCCTCTCTTGTCTGTGTACCGTGGAGAGCATTGGGTCCTCTGGAGCTAGACTGACAGGAGAGTGTCGGCTGGGAGCTAAACCCGGGACCTCTCCATGAGCAGTGCTGTCAGAACGTAAAGTCTTCTGAGAAAGACAGAAATTTCATAGAGGCCCTACCTTTGGGGAGTGACTGACAAGGACTTTGCTATTGAAAGATGAGATTTGAATGAATTCATGCCTGGAATTTTATTCACAGAGAAATTGTAGTCCCAGGCGATGGCCCATCTAGAAATGCTCTAGCAAGGATTATAGACTAGATCACTAGGTTCCATGGCCTCTATGCCGTGACAGCCACTTCTGCAGCTGGGAAGGGAATCGTTGAAAAGAGCAGTGGTGATGAACACCTGTAATCTTAGCACTCAGGAGGTTGAGACGGGACTTTGGGTTCAAGGCCAGGACAGGCCATGTTGGAATGGCTACAGTCACAAGATTCTGTCTCCAAAAAGCCCGTTCAGTAAAGAGCTGGTGGCTCTTTTATCCACAGTTGCTTGCGCTATAGTCTGGTAACCAGCTAAGGGCGAACCTGAAATGAGGCTGCTCTGCATTTGCTTGCTGAGACTGCGGAAAGCTGCATACCTCAGAGCCTCTGTTGTGAGCGTTTCCCCTTGGGAAGGAGAGGGCCATGTTCTGGTGACAAAGTAGAGCCAAAGTTAGGGCCAGGCAAGTGGAGTCGGGCTCTCCTCCTGCACCTCACTCTGCCAGCTCTGTCCAGACCTGCACCGTGTGGGATCCTCAGCTCTGCAGAGCTGCCGCTTCATTTGGGCCGGCAGGCAGGATCTCCCGCACTCTAGTGTTTCCATTAGGTTTAAATGAATACTCAGTGCTCTAGGTTCTCTGGCTTACAGTAATTGCCACATCTGTATCACATCTAAATCTCGTTCTGACGCTAGCTCTGTCTCTTTTATCCTGCCTAGTATGCTACAAATTTTTTTTAAGTTGAAGCTAGGCATGATGTGAAGAGCAGCAAGAACTCGGGTGATAGTACACCCCCTTTTTGTTTCTGTTTTGGCTCTTTTGAGACCATCTTGGCTATATAACTCTGCTTGACTTGTGACTTGCTGTATAGACCAGGCTGTCTGCAAACCTGCATTGGATTCCTCTGCCTCTGCCTCCCTAGAGCTAGGATTGGATTTGTGAGCCACCATACCTGCTCTCTAATAGTCTTCCTGCAAATCTGGCTAGGCACGGGGTATGACTACGTGTAACTAACTACAGAGAGCTAGATGGGCAAAGTTCCCCAGCGTCATTTCTCCCTCAGCGGCATATCGACCCTCATGCCCTTGACTCCTCCTCAGGTGTGGTGACTTTAGCCCACCGCTGCTGCAGTGGGGCCCTGTTGGTGTCGTTTTCAGGTGTGGTAGTGGGCCACTACCCTGCAGTTTTCTAATTAAATTCCGGTCTTCCTAACGAGCCTGTGTCCCCAGGCTGGAATCATCATATGTGTTTTCCCGTAGGTTTTTCTTCTTCCAGTCCTGTCAGGTGAGGTAGGAAGGCCAGTCCTGAGAAGTGTCTGTTCCCTGGGTGAGCCTTTTCCTTTGGAGAGCAGCCTTAGTTATGGAGCAGCTTGGGTTGCCAGTTGCGCATCCCCTCCCCTGCCATGGCCATCAGGGTCTTTATTGGTCTTCACTTTGAGGACCTGGCAGGGCCTCCTCAGACTGGCTCTTGGCGTTCTGTCCATCCATGGTCTCCAATGCCTCTGCTTGTGAGCCCTGTGGCTTCTGCTCGGGTAAGTGTGTGTCAGCCTCGGTGCTCTGGGTCTATCATAATCTCCAGAGCTTTTGATAGAGGTGCAACCTCCGTCTTTTTGATTGCTCCAACATAAAGCTTAGTTTGTAAAGTTGTTCAAGTTGTTCTTCTTTCAAGAACTCAGGAGTGATGATGTCTAAGCTCTAACATGCTAGAGTTGTCATGGGACGGCCATCTGGTTTTATCATGGATTTTCATTTGGAGTGTGAAAGCATCCTTATTGTGGTTCTTTGAGTGGAGGAGGATTTTGCACGCTGGAATCAGAGGCCCCTTTCTCTGCATCATCAAGGCTCTCAGCTGTGCCCATATCAGATGTTGTTAAACCAGCAGAGTGGGTAGTGCAGAGGGCCCCAAATGACTTGCCTAATAACCTTAGACAAGGCCTTCAGCTTCCAGCCCCACCCCACAGAGGAGGGAAGAAAGGAAGGAAGAAAGGAAGGGAGGAGGGAGGGAGAACGAGAGAGAGAGGGGGGGGCAGAAAGGGAAGGAAAGAGAGGACCGTATAGAACTGGTTTTATTTGTTGTTTTTTTCTCCAAGGATGGGCTTTTAGGAGTCTACAGGTTGCTTTAGGTGGCCATAAAATCCAGTTGCATATCTGTAGCGCTTTCCCTTTGCACTGTGTTGACCTTTGTGCTGGTGATGTGTAAGCTCTGGAGGGCAAACTGCTTCCAGGTTAGCATAACAGACAGCCTGGCTGGGATACTGATGATGGCTGTTTGCTGCACTGCCAGGAGCCTCAGTCACGAGTAGTCCAACCCATTTACAAATGTCTGCGACAAAGCAGTAAACATAATTGAATTATATCTTGTCCCTTTGTGCACATACCTTTTAAATGTTCTGTAGATGAAAATAACTGACCGGGGGAGAAGTGACAGGTTTGTTTGAGCTGCACCAGTAGCTTTTTCCATGGAGAACCACTTTTCCTTGAAGAACTGAGAGCCAAAGTATACATTTAATCACGGGCACTTAGCAGGCATTTTCCTGGAAATGCACAAAGTTCATTTGTCAGTCTAAGGAAAATGACCACAGTATTGCTGATCAGCCAGATCTTGAGCTTTGAAAAGAGGGATTTTGAAAACTTGGATTTACCACTGTGAGAGTCCTACTATGTAATGACTTTTGTCTGAGATCAGTGGAAATATTAAGAAAAGTAATTTTTTTGGTATCATATAATGAAATTGACTAACAGTTTGAAGACATGCATAACCTAGTATGCCGTGTATTTCTGATGACTAATTTATATTACTCTGTGTATGGATAAAAGATACGCCAAAAGAACTATAATCTAAAAGTACAAAAAGTTCATCAATGTAGTTTCAGAGTCTCTATCACAGCTGTTGGAGCTGGGGAGATGGCTCAGTTGTTAGTGCTTGCCAAGCAAGCATGAAGACATCAGTTTGGATACCCAGCACCCACATACAGAGTTGGATATGGTAGCATATTTTTGTAACCCCAGCACCAGGAGAATGAAGACAGGAGGACCCTGGGGCTTTTTGGCCAGCTCTCAGTCAGCTGGTGAGCTTCAGGTTCGGTGAGAGACCCTACCTCAAAAAAAGAAGGAGCAATCAAGGAAAACAATAGTTATGCTGGCATCTACACACATGTCCCTGTGTATATATGCAACACACACACACACACACATCAAATACAAACAGAAAAAAGTCCTTGTCCCATTTTAAGAGGGTTTCATAGAGTAGAGTTGTCTGGAAGAGCCATTCTAAGTATCCCTTGCTATCCCAGCAGCGTATCTGAGTGGAGCTAGCTTGGGTTCTCAGCCTTCCTGACGCTGCCGCCCTTTAATGCAGTTCCTCTTAGGACCCCAGACATAACATTATTATCATTACTACTTCATAGCTATAATTTTGCTACTGTTATGAATCATAATGTAAATTTCTGGGTTTCTTGACGGCCTAGGAGACCCCTGTCCAAGGACTGGGTCGTGACCCACAGGTTGAGAAGCCCTGAGCTGGAGTTCTTCAGGTTCTGTAGTCAGGACAGCACACGGACTGAACTCAGAGCAGGTGGAGATGCTTGTAGGAAGGAGAAACAGGCACCGCGTCAAGGCCTTCTTGATAGTTCAGAAAGTGATACTGATTTTTGTTTGTTTTTATAAAAATTATTTCAGCTGATGAACTGCTATTTTAAACAAGTCAAAATGTTTCTGAAATTTCTAGTTTTCCAAATATGGTAAACATGGGCAAAGATAATCTACATAAGCAAGAATTCTTTGAGAGTCTCCCATTTTCAAGGTGCGAAGGCGTCCTTCATCTAAGGAGTGGAAGCCTAGCAATGTGGAGTTTCCACATTCTCGGGGCTAAGGATCCAAGTGAGGGCCATGGGCATGCTAGGTAGTCATTCTTTTT
>LOEQ01000946.1:443761-460078 GCA_001685075.1 Bramus lutescens | reverse complement strand
CCCTGGGTTCCATTTGTCCGTGCCTCTGAGGGGCTGGGCTCCGGATGCAAGCTATTATGTGGGTATTTATGTGTGTTACTTCTGCGTGTCCTCCCCCCCTTTTGCTTGAGAGACCTTTAATATAAATGTAGTTTAAGTCATGTGGAGAACAATGAAGTGATTCACTTCTCAGGGAAACCAAGATCAGATGGGGTGGCTGTGTGTGGCAATGGATTCTGTTTAGGTTGAGAAACTGGCTTGTTATGAGACGTCTTACCCTCCACCGACACAGTGGTGATGCTGCTGGAGAGTGCCTATTTTATCTGGCAAGCCCAGTCCTCTCTGTCCCACTGTTCTGCTCTGACCTCATGGTGCTTTTCTTCTGCTGGTAGTTCTGGGTCAGGTTGTAGCTTCATTTTCGTCGTCTTTCCCAGAATAAAGAGCGTTTGGAGACCAAGGAATTACCGTATATCACTCTTACAGATGCCGCCGGAGAAGTGGTTCTCAACCCATGGGTCACAGCCCCTTGGCAAACCTCTATCTCCAAAAATATTTATTTTATGATTCATAAGAGTAACAAAATTACAGTAAGATAATTTCATGGGGTGGGGGATCACCACCACAATAGGAACTGCCTTAGTGGGGTGCAGCATTAGGAGGGCTGAGAACCACTGCTCCAGAGCGAGCACTTCTAGATTTCCTTCTCAATCCCAGTCCCCTGAACCTTCGGTGAATTACATGCTGTCAGCAAGGAATGGGCTCACCCTCAGCAAACCGCATTAGGGTTGCTTCTGAAGTCCTAACTGGCTTGCTTCCCCTCCCGTAATTACCAGCGTAAAACAACAGCTCAGTTTTAATAGGAAAGAATGGCTAAGATCTGGTGTGGGCTGCAGCCGTCTTCCACCTTGAATGTATGCAGAAGCAGGTTGCATTTCTTCCTGTTTGACTATTGCTGCTCATAAGAAATTATTTTCCCTGAGGCAACAAGCTTCTTGACACCCAACTCTGTGGGGGTCTTACCTGCCTGTTTTTCCATTTTCCAGTGTTTTACACGGCTGTGGTAGTCATTCAGTATTTCTTAGCCCATGTCTATCCTTCAGTTCTACAAAAAAACAAAACAACAGGACCAAGCAGGCGAGAGCATCCATATGTTTCTCTCCACTGCTCAGGCGGGTTTAGTCCTGACCCCTGTCAGTACTGGCTTTGTTGTTCCTCCAGGCCCCTGCCCCTTTGTTTGACCTCTCCTCTGCCATAGGCCCAGGCGGTAGACCTACTGGTGGTGGTAAAGTTCCACAGAGCCCACTGAACCCTGGCTGCTGAGAGCTGTATTGGGTCTCCCTCTCTGAGTTTTCCCAGCACTTTGGGTTTCTGAGGCATTCAGGGGACAATCTATGACTGTCCGGCTCAGGGTGTCCCTCTGGGTTCTCAGGTTGGCTGGGGTGTCCTTACAGGTTCTGGTGCTCTCAGTTCTCAGGGCAGCTGAATGAAGTCTTCAGTCAAACCCTGTCCATTACCACCTCTTGAGTTCTTTCCTTTTTTGTTTGTTTGTTGTGCAGATGGGATGTGGGGTGTGTTTGCAACTCTGTCTGCAGTATCAGCAAGGTAAATAGTTGTGAATTAAAATCCTGAAGTCATCCGCTTTCTGCAAATTATTTGGGCTTTGATTTTGCCTCTGCCAGTGATTAGCTGTGGAATAGGGGCCAAGTCATGTTCTGACAGTAGTAGAGCGTCATATGTGTTGGCAAAGTTTATAGAGCTTCAGGTTTCATTCATTCCCTTCCATGATTAAGGTCCATACCAAATGCCTATCCTGATGGCCTTGCTCTTTTCATACCTATTTTTAAACTTTTGCAATTTTATTTTAGCCAGGTGTTATGGCACACACCTTTAACCCCAGTACTTGAGAGCTTGAGAGACAGAGGCAGGCAGAGCTCTGTGATTTCAAGGCCAGCCTGGTCTGCTTTGCAAGTTCTAACCCAGCTAAAGTTGTATAGTAAGATCTTATCTAAAAAAAAGTCTTTTTGAAATGGAGTCTTCAAATAAATCCCTAGTGCTTGGATAAGCAGTACCACCACTTTCAACTTAAAACAAAAGCGTCTTGGGATAGAGGGACCCTGTATCGTGCCCTTTGCCAGCCTGGGAACCTGGCAATGAGAACTACTGACATTGTACAGCTTTGTCCTACATTGTCTTTTCTAGGTGGCTTGGATAACAGAATCTAGGCGCTTTTTCAAAGAGGCCTGTGATGTGCCATCTGCTTTTTCACTTTCTGTTAGCTTTCACGACAGCTAAGAACATCATGGACGCCCAGCCTTCTGTCGTTTGTTGCAGTCTGAAGGCCTGCAGGTCTGTACTCATTTGAACTCAGTACATGCTAGAAAAGGAAGACCGAGGAGATGCTGGAGAGCACGGACACGTAGTTCATGAGGCGCTTGCTGCTTCTGAGTTCCCATCCTGCTAGACACGGGGCCCCTACCCAGGATGGCAGTGAAGGAAGGCTGCCTTGGGCCATTTCTCCAAGGCCTTCCTGCTTTAGTCAAACCAGATCCTTCAGCTTCCCATCTGTGGGTCTGACTGTGGCTTCGGGAAAGCACTGGCTGGCGGAACTGCTCGGAAGCTCTTTCTAAATGGGAAACCCATTTGCTTTGTGTTCACCTGTCGTGCCTGAAGCTTCTGGAAGACAAGATTTATCCAGCTGTGGGCCATGCTGCCCAACAACTAGACCAGCCCTGAATATGGTCACTGGCAGGAGGTGTCCGGTGAAGGAGGAGTGAGCGTGGTCCTGTTACAGCCCTGGCACCAGGTAAGAGCCAGAGGGAACCAGAATTTGACCAGGTACCACCTACTGTGGAAAGCCACTCTGCATTCCTTCTAGGGCTTTTTCCTCCTCCCTATAAAGCCACCATACATTCACCCTCGGGTCTTCTGACCTCCCTGTGAGGTAGTTTTATTATCTCCACATAATAAGTTAAGCCAAGACCTCTGTCCCCTCGCTAGAACTGCCATCTGAAAGACTTCAGTCAGCTTCTGAGCTGGCCTTGCTCACCTTGACCAGAGATCCCACAGATATGCCCCATGTCCCCACTACCTTGCTCCTGTGTGTGCTTGTGCTCCCAGGGACCCTAACCTCCCCCTCCTCCAGGGGGGAGGTTGTACACAGAAGAGGATCTGTAGTATTGCCAAGCCGTCAGAGGAGTCCAGAGCCTGAGCAGTGTTCAGAGGTGGCACATTTGAATGACCCTCCATCGCTCTCCAGCATCTCTCCAGCGGAGCGATGAAAGTGGGCTGCACACGGTCTCCTGTCCCTGGGGCTTCCATGTCCCCACCTGGCTGACACTCAAGCCAGTGTTACACAGCACACGCTTGCTTCTCGCTTCCTGTTCATTAGCTTTGCCTATGATGATCAACTCGTAGATAAAACAGATTCTTTGGGCTCAGGTTATAGAGGTCTCAATCTCTTACTGGTTGATCCTGTTGTCATGGGCCTGTGCCAAAGTACGTCATGGTGAGAGCAAAATCACCGATGCAGATGCATGGGAATCAGAAGAGAGAGAGGGAAGCCAGGGCCTTTCAATTCCCTTTGGGGAGGCATTCCCAGAGGCGAGAGGACCTCCCACTAGGCTCTACCCACTACACACACCCTACAGGAACCATTTCAGACTTGAACTATTAGCACTTGGCCAGCCTTCTTCTTTCTTCTTGTCTCCCCAGTCAATTTTCCCCACAAGTCCTATCTTAAACACAAAGGTCTTAGGATACTGAAAGAGCAAATAAGCTCACAGAAGCCTTGGAATCTCGCTCTGCAATCCGGTAAGGAGGAGGCAACTCCAGACCAGAAGAGGCTGGGGGGCTTGTCCACATGCTCTGCCAGGGGTCTGGTGATGCCCCCAGCCAGAATCTGCTGTCCAATAGCGACATCTGTCTACTGTACTCTAACTCTTCTTTGCCCTGCCTCCTAGCAGTCCTGTGTGACACAGTCCTCCTCTGCAGAGGGCTTTCAACCTCCGAGGAGAAGCAACAACCCAGCAAAATGTCTTGGCTGAGCAGCTGATGCTGTCTTTTGAGGGGCTCACCAGGACCTCTGGCAGGCAGCCGGGAGTGTAACTAGCATGGAGCAACAGTGGTCCATCAGGCAGGGTGGGAATGTTGACACTGAGTTCACACGTTCCACTGGTTGCTTCATCCCTGAGCCAGGCTGGCTCCCCTGGGTGATTAATTCCTCATTGCATCCTCCTCTGGACACCTTTGTGCGTTAAGATAAAAGGGCTAGTATATAGGCTCCAGCGTGGAACATCTAAACCCTATATTATACAAGGGTCCTCGTGATTCCTTTGAGAATTCATAGAAACCCTCGCAGAGCCTATAATTAAGTAACTTTGGTTAGCTTCATGGAAACACTTGATGTTTAGGAAGCTATTAGGGTGTTTTAAAAAAAGAGCTCTACCCTAAGATTAACTGATACCATTGCTTCCTGCTCCATTTAATAATTGTTTTAAATTAAAAAGTGCTTTAATCACCTTCTGTTTTAACAGGAAGTAATAAAATGCCTGCTTAGCAGAAACCTGTCTTTGTGGGGTTCCTAGGTTCACACTTGACTCAAATCAGAGTATGTGCCCTGGAAATGGTAGACTATGGTGAATAGGAGATCGTGCTGTCTCCGGACCGTGCTCACCAGATTCTAGGAGGATGTAGAAAGGCTCCAGCTGGGACTGGATTGCTCCTTCAGTACATCGTTTTTTCAGTGGCTGTGCTGAAGGACAGAATAGTGACAGACAGCATTTAGAGCTACCCAACTGATGGACAAGGCAAGGTCGGGGTTGGCTAAGTAGGATAGGAAGAGCAGTGCATGGCCAGCCAAGGAACTTCCACTTTCCAGTTCCAAGAGGAAAATGCATTGTATGCAGGAATGCGGGTGAGCAAGCTACAGAATTCCCTGGCAATATTAAAATATGGCTCGTGGCTACCACTTGTCTTGCAGCAGGCCTGGGGCAAAGCCCAATTAATCTGTCTTTGTTGATTTAGGTTGTGTTTTGCTTTGTCAATGCTAGGGACCAAACCTGGTACCTCATGCTTGCTAGGCAAGTGCTCTAGCCCTGGGCTATAGCCCAGGACACAGTTCAGTTGAGTTCTCAGGCTGAGACAGCTACCAGTGGCCCAGGGGCTGTACTTAGAATCAGTGCATTAGGGAATTTGGACTCTTACACAGTGAAAAGGAAAGACAAGACATCAAGTCTGGTGATCTCTAAGACCATCTATCGCCATACTTGCCCCTGAGGGGTGGGCAGTAGGAATTCCAGGGATTCCCAGAGCCCACATGTTAAGTGAGCCTCCTTATTTTACTCACCGGGCTAGAATAGTTCTGTGTGTTGTGCTAACAAAGACTACAGATCTCTGCTGCCACATTACAAGCTGACTCCACGTCTAGACCTTTATGTCTCCAATTATCTCTTGCAACTACTTAATAAGTTGGGCACAGACAAAACCAGTAGCGTGTGGTTCTGCTCTCCTGTGACTATTGTTCTTTAGCCTAGTTTAGTCACTTGTAAATAAATGTGTGTGCCAAGCATCAATAATGACAGCCTCAGCATGCTTGAGGGGAGGAGACTCTCAGCACCTCAGCCAGTATGGGCCCTGGCTCTGCCCAGGAGGCAGGCTGCCAATGGCATGTCCTTAGGAGAGAAACATTGTCGGTGTTGTTCCCAAGGCTGGTAGCAGCTGGGAAACAACTTGCCACATTTACCTGGCTAAAGCCAGTGTCGTCGGAGGGAACCACAGCACTTGACATCCTGGACCAGCCCCTGGAGGCAGCCTGGACTTCATGGGGGACTGGATTGGTATTTCCTGCTCTAAAACATAGAGCAGCTGTGTGGTGCTTGTAGCCTGAACTACAGTCCCTGGTTGTTGAGGAAGCCCCTCTCGAGAACCCCCACAGGAGAATCTCTGCAGGAAATCTGCCTGCTGAAATGAAGACCCTTTCCTTGTTCAGATGGAACTGCTGTTTTGTCTTTTTAACCATGTATTTAACGTGTGCACGCTGAGGAGTTGAACATCCTCACTTGGAAACATGAAAACTTCGAATGACAGAGGATGCCTAAAGTCTCTCTTCAGAATCCACCACATACAACTCGGGGCCTAGACCCAGCCTACTCCTTGTTCTGACCAGGTTTATCTTAGGGTGGGTGGCTTCTGGTCTACCAGCCCTTCCCAAACAGCAGGTGCAATTGGCAAAAATGATTGGGAGAAGAGGGCCAGTACACTAAACAATAGTAAATATTTAGAGTCTTTGAATCTTTAGGATTTCAACAGTCTCCTAACACATACGGTGGGACATTTTCCTAAAGGGAAATACAGTCCCCAACCTACTAGCTGAGGATCACAGACAGTGTCTGGCCTGTTGCAGTATTGAGTATATGTATCTGTTTGGGACCGGGAATTAAAAGCCATGGCTGTCTGTACCATTTTGTGAGCCTCCACTTTAACCTTACTCCCTATCCCAGTTTGCTTTCTGATACAGTGATTGACACCACAACTAAAAGCAACTTGGGAGGAGAGGGTTTTATTTCAGTGTGCATTGTACAGTTCCTCCTTGAAGGAAGTCAAGGAAGGAGCTTGAAGAAGCAGAAACAGGCAGGAATGATGCTTAGTGGCTTATTCTCCATGGTTTGCTCAAGTCTGCTTTCCTATGCAATTCGGGACTACCTACCCACAGTGGACTGGGCCCTCCCACATCAATCGTCAATCAAGGAGATGACCCACAAACATGCCCACAAGCCAATCTGATGGAGGCAAATTCCCCAATTGAGAGTCCCAATACCCAGGTGACCCTAGTTTGTATCAAGTTGACCAAAAGGAACCAGGGCACCCCCAGATGAAAACCTGTGGCTGTGCTGAGATGCCAGCGTGAACAGCATGAAAAGAGGAATTGTGTATCTGCTCATGGTTTCAGAGGTCTTGTCCACTGTGGTGGAGAGGGTGTAGCATAGGCGCTGTTTACCTCATGGTAGACAGGAAGCAGAGACTGGAGTCTCTGGAGTCTCTGGAGGTACAGACTCAAGGACACACCCTCAGTGGCCTACTTCCTCCAACTAGATTCCACCCACTATTGCTTTCAGAAACTCCCAACATTTCCATCATTTGGAAAGCAAGCACTGAACACATAAGCCCTGGGGGCGCTCTGTACGCTCAACAGCGCAGTCATCTGACCCATTTGATTGTACATTTGTGTGAACAGGGCCTATTTTTCCTTCAGTTTTCAGTCCGGGCACAGAACTCAGCATGTTGCAAATATCTGGGCCTTACTAGATATTTCCTCGACTCTATTTATTTGTTAAGCGGCTGAATTACCTGGCGAGATTCCTATCTCCTTCCACACAGTTGTAGCCCATGTGCGACAGTTCATTCTGAGAGAGGAGTGTGATCTGAAACTAGCCTTTGTGGGTCAGGCCCTGCCAGCAAAGAAGACAAATCCAGAGGGGCCAGTTCCAGGAGGGCTCCAGCTGAAGTGCTGCCACAGCATTTACAGAGCCGCCCCACTTTCTGAAAGGGTCCCCGGCATGGGGGTTCTTGTTCGTGGGGCTAACATCCAGCTTTGTTGGTGATTGGAGACACTAAGGACTCCGTGACAACCTTGTGCTGCATGACTCTAACATTCCAGAGAAGCCAGAAGGGCAGCGGACAGGCACTGGGGACCAGAGGGGAGGCATTGAGCATCTGGTCAGCTGCGTCTGTTAGCATCCCCCCAACTCATGTGCTCACCCTATCACAATGGCTTATTAGAGGGGGTTTGTGCAAGCCCTGGAATCCGTTCTCCAGGGCCCCGTGGCTCTGGCAGAAGCTTTAGCCCCAGAAAGCCTCATTTGGGAAAGTGCAGCAGCTGTGATAAATACGCTTAAGCCTTGGTAACCACTTTTTCACTTTTGGCAATTACCTTGGGCTGCTTTGTGACAGGAGTTAATGCCGTATGGATTTCCAAGGAGCCTCGTTTGCCTTGTCTAATTAAATTAACTACTTGAAAGGTGATTCGCGTACTGATTCTCTCCCCGTTTAGTCACCTGAAAATTACAGGGCCTTTCAGGAGTTCAAGTCACCCGACTTGCCCGCTCAGCCTCTGGCTTTTGTGCTTGACGGTCCCTAGAAGGGATTCTCAGATGAACACTGCCTGGGAACATTTAGGGAGGCCGTGCCTTGTTATTTTTCTACCTGCAAAATAATCCATTCAGTATGTCTTTTGTCTCCAATTGTTTTGTTTTTTGTTTTTTGATGTCTGTTGACTTAAAATTTTTGTAAGTTGACTTGAATTATATTTTGGAAGTTCTGCGTTTTTATATACACACACATGCATACATACTTACATTATCAGTCCAGACCAGGGTTACCATATTTATCTCCTCAAACACTCTGTATTTCTTTATGATGAAATCTTTCAAAGATCTAGATTTTTAGAAACATGTAGGCTATGCTTGTTATCTGTAGTCCCTCTACATCCAGCAGGACTGCACAGCTTCCTATGGGAAGTGTCCCATTCCCAGGTTTTTAGTATCCCCCACATGCAGCTGGAGTGTTCAGAGTGAGAACCCCAAAGACCAGCCACATCCCTGCTGACCCATCATTTTTGTTGTGAAGTGGTCACAGGATTCCCTAGGGTTACATTCACGGACTCAGCCTCACTTGTCTCCTTCCATGGTACTAACTTGGATTATTGAGCAGCCACAAGAAGATAGCAAATTCTTTTTGTGGTGCCTACAGGATGCTGGGATTAGAAACTCACAGTTCTCTGATTTCTCTTCTGCCTTCTGCCTTGTCTTTCTTAAATGGGCACAGATGCCCTAGAATGAGTGCTGTACCGGACATGGCTATTTTCTTGGATGCAGAGCTTCAAGAGCGTCTGGGAGCCTCGGTGGCAGTATGTGTGCAATGAGCTGGCCATCCCTGGACACCTAAGGCGTCATCAACTGCAAAGTAGCTTTGTCTTGGGCAGCTTCCTTGACCAGTACTCCTGCTCCACTCCCAGGCCACCCTTTCAGATGTGTATATCATTGTATTCGTCTTTAGAGAAATCTATTTTATTTCCAAATGAGTGCATGCCATTAAGTGTAATCAGTGAGCATGCACATTCAGGGAACAGTGAAGCCCCTCACACCATCCCTCTCTGTTCCAAATGTGTGGCTTCTTCCTGCTTCTCTCTGTGCAGTTAACTTTATAGAAATGCACTCTCTCTGCCTCTCTCTTACCCTCCCTCTCCCCTTCTCTGCAGCCTGTTTGTCTCCACCCACAGAAACTTCTCGATTACTATGTGCAGAGATATCTAATTCTTACTGTGGCTAATAGCTGTCGACATTCACACTTCCATCCTAGCTAGACTCCTCTCTCTCTGGTCTGTCTAGCTATTCTATCATCTAACTATCATCTATCAGTGTATCTATCATCTATCATCTATCTATCCATCTATCCATCCATCCGTCATCCATCCACCTACTTACCTATCCATCCATCTATCCATAAACTACCTTTCAGAAACTGAAAACTTCCCTAGACTACAGATAGAGCCGAAATGAGTTCCATGTATTATCCTTTTCTTGTTAATTTCTTTCTGAAATCTGAAATTTCTAACCCACTTCTTAATAATCAAAGGCTTTTATTTTCTCTGGATGATATTTGTTTATGCATCCATATTAAAATAGAAACTGCAAGGGCCTGTGGCATGGCCTGTTCTCTTTACTGATGTATCCTCATTAAAACAGTCTTTCCTCCCTCATACAAGAAGCTCAAAAGCAGTTGCTTCTGCAGTCAGCTGTGTCGATGCACGCTTAGAATCCCAGGACTCTGAGTCTAAAGCAGGACAGTTGCAGGTTCAGAGACAGCCTCAACAACAAAGCAAGCTTCTGTCTCACCAAAGAAAATACACAAAAGCAAGACAATAAAATAATTTTTAAAAGCAAACAAAAATGTTTTCTAATGGGCTAGAGATGTCGCAGCCTTGAAGTATTCATGCATTCTTGTGGAGAGGTTTGATTCCCAGCACCTGTGTGGCAGCTCATAGCCACCTGTAACTCTAGTTCCAAGGGATTCAATATCTTCTTCTGACCTCGGCAGGCATCATATATTCATTCATGAAAAACCCTTATATACACAAGTTTTTAAAATTTTTTTAAAAGCCAGCAGCCTGCCCTGGAGCACATAGGGGCTGGTCCTGCAAATCCAAAGCTTCAGGATCTCCAGGGAAGCAGCAGGACATCCCAGAGGGTCCTAGTGAGAGCCCAATATCCATAGTGTAACAGAAGCCAGAACCAGACCAATGACTTTCTGCAATGAACACTTACAAGTAAAGATACATGGACTAAAGAGTGTAAGTGTGACTCTCTGCAACACACTGCAGCTCTAAGATAACATTTTTCTTTTTTCTTCTTTTCTCTTAAATATTATTTTATTTCAGGGAAAGGTTGCAAGGGCAGGGGATAGATATGAAGGGATGGGGAAATAAATGGGATTGAGATGCATGATGTGAATGCCCCAAAGAATAAATTAAGAATTAAAAAAATTAAAGCTATATAGTAATGCTGCTTATTAGCTACACATAGCTAAGTGGACAGATGTATTGATAGGTGGAATGGATGGATGGAGAAATGGATGAATAGATGTTTTCCATGGATAAAAGCAGCTGTAGAAGAAATAGAATTCCTTACTAGTATCCTTGGTTGTGTTTCTTTAAACTTCCGGCTCAACCTGGACTTCTTGAGACAACTCAGCGGAGGCATGATTTATTCTTATTGTCATTATACAGTTGTATCTAAACTCTATTCTATATTTTGTTACAGTATTGACTCTGTCCACGAGGAAGTCAGTCATATCCTGAGCCTTCCAGTGTTCCAGTTCTGTCCACCATCATCTCTGTCCACCATCATCTCTGTGCACCATCATCTCTGTCCACCATCAGTCCTGTCCACCATCATCTCTGTCCACCATCATCTCTGTCCACCATCATTCTTGTCCAGCAGTTCTGTCTAGTCCAATCCTTTCCTTGCAAGCTGGTCAGTGTTTGGACTGCCTGTCCTTCATGGGAATGATCAGTCCACTTTTCAAAATAACCACTCAGTTTTGACATTTAAAAGCAGGTATTGTATTCCACCCCTCCACTCAGAACCCACTGGTTGCTTTTGACTCACCTTTTTGTTTACTTTGGCATCAAAACTCTTTCCGACCGATAGCATGTTACTAGAGTGCTCTGAGCTCATGAGTTCCCACAGGCACAGTGCACTCCTGCCTCGTCTCCTCTGCACTCTCTTTTCCTCTGCCAGAGCACTGCTTCCATGCATAATAATTCACCCTTGCTTGGTTGTTCAAGCTCAGCCCTAAAGGCACCTTCCCAGAGAGCTTGTCCTAAAGTTGGACTCTCTGCTTCCAAGATTCTTGTGTTTTACGTATTTTCCCACAATATTTGCTCAATGTGTGTGTGTGTGTGTGTGTGTGTGTGTGTGTGTTTGTATGTATGTGTGTGTGTGTGTGTGTGTGTACCTGGAGTGTAGCTTACTTTCTGTATATATAACTATGCTAGCTAGTTCTATGTCAAATTGACACAAGGGTCATCGGGAAAGAAGAAATCGTAATTGAGAAAATACTATCATTAGATTCCTATAGGCAAATTTTTTAAATTATTAATTGATGTGGGAGGGTATCACTCTAGGTGATACCACCCATGCACAGGTGGTCCAGTGTGCTACATGAAAGCAGGCTGAGCAGGCCATAGGAGCAAGCCAGTAAGCAGCACTCCTCCAAGGTCCTGCTTCAGTTTCTGCTCGTGGGCTCCTGCCTTGAGTTCCTGCCCTGACTTCCTTTGATATGGAAATGATATGGAGCTAGAAGCTTGAAATAAGCCTTTTCCTCCCAGAGTTGTTCTCAGTCATGGTGTTTTATCGCAGAAAGAGAAACCCAAAGACAGAAACTGGAACCAGGTTTGTGGGGTACTGATGTGACAGACCTAACCATGTGAGGTTTTTTTGGGGGGTGGGGAGGGCATTTGAACTTTGAGCTGGAAAAAAATACTGGCCTGAGCCTATGACATGCACTGGCAAACCCTCTGGAGCTTAGACCACCGTGGGTCCCAGAAGTCTGACCCTGAGCTGTACACGGTTGGATTTCAGTTTTGTTTTGTCGTGACTGTCACTGTGCTGGGGTTCTTCCCTCTTGGAGTAGGAAAGCATTTAACTTATTTTTAATTTCACAGCAATCCACAATTAAGAGACTTTGGAATTTTAGAGAAATTTTGGATGTTTTAGAGAGACTTTAGGGTATTTGAGATATTTTGAAAGTGTTTAAAGAGCCTGGACATTTAAAGTATTTGAATTTTTAAAGACTGGGACTTTTAAAGTATATGTTTTATATTGTAATATTGATATTAATAGGGCATCTTAGGGATAATAAGAAAGAAGAGGTTATGGTTTAACTGTGATGTCAAGTTGGCAAGGGGTCAATTTGCTGGATAGTTTTATGTCAACGTGACACAAGCTGGAACCACTTGAGAAGAAGGAATCTTAATTTAGAAACTACATCCATGTGAATGCCTGTAGGCACACGTGTGGGTGTTTTCCTGACTGATGCTTGCTGTGGGAGGGGTCAGCTCACTATAGGGCTACCTGGGCTGGTAGCCTGGGGTGCTATAAGAAGGCAGGCCAAGTAAGCTATGAGGAAACAAACCATGGAGCCCTCCTCCATGGCCTCTGCTTTAGTTCCTGCCTCCAGGTTCCTGCCTTGAATTCCTGTCCTGACTTCCTTCGATGATGGACTATGATATGGAACTGTAAATCTGAAATACCTTTTACTCCTCGAGTTGATTTTGGTCATGGGGTTTTATCACAGAAATAGAAACCCTAAATAAGACAATGGCATGTATATATCTTACATATGTATCTAAAGTTATCAACTGTCCTTCTGTATTCATGCATATCTGTATAAAAATAAATGAGCCTGTCTGTCATATCTCTACTACCTGTCTATCATTTTCTTATCTGTCACCTTTCATCTATCTACAGTTACCCTCTGTCATGCATCACTATCTACAATCTTTTTTTGCTATCTGTATCAATTGTCCAGTTACCTAACTACTTATTTATATTGCTGTCTTAGTTAGGCATTACATCTTCTGTTTGACTCTGTCTGTTTACAGTTCTGGGGACTTGGGGATCAAACCCAGGCCTTGTGTTTTCCAGGCAGGCGCTCTACCACTCAACTGTATCCCCAATCTTCATGTGCTATTTTAAAGTCCTAGATACCACAATACTTCATTCTGATCAAAGAACAAAGACATCCTTCAATTTAGCTACAGCTCCAATATGAATCCTAAGAAAATAGTGGTAACTTTATTATATAATCTATGGCCCATATTCAGATTTCTCCAGCTAGATTATAACTCTTTCTTTTTTGTTTTGATGGTGTTACTACTGTTTTTGTGTTATTAATAATCAAACCATGTTCTAGCTTCCATGTGCATATTGTGCCCCTTTGATCTCTTGTATCCTAAAACAGGACCTCTTACAAAAAAAAAAAAACTTCGAAGAGTCCAAGCAGAAGAGTTATCTTGGAGAATGTTCCCCATGCTGGGCTTGTGTTTATTCCTAGTGTATTGAGCTTGTTCCTTTCTCATCAGTGTTTCCTGTGTACAAGAGGTCAGTGGCAGAAAGGCTGGTTGGATGAAGCATTCTTAGCCAGAGTGCTTCTTAGCTGAGTCATTGTACAACAGCACTTATGCTGAAAGTTCTGTCTCTAAAGGCAATTGAAATCAGACAGTCCCAGGCTTCCAAAGCGATTACTAGTAGAGCTGAGCATTAACCAGACAAGGCTCATTTCTGCCCCAGAAAGGCCCTAATGGGGAAACCATCTGGCCCGTTTGCAAAGGCTGGGAAATGCTGCGTCCCTTCCAGGAACTACGGGCAGGGCACAGCACGGTGGCACTGTATCTGATTTACCTTTTCCTACTTCTGATGTGGGCTTCAGCTGAAGCAAGGGGAAGCCTCAGAGGCTCCTCGAGAGGCCAGAGTGAGGGATTTTGTTCTTTTGTTTTTCTCCCTGCCTACCTTCTTCTCTGTCTCCCTTCCCCCTTCTTCCTCTCCCCTCAGGGCAAAGACTCAATAACAAAGTTAATGGATGGCCCAAGTTGGCTGGTTGACAAAGTGGGCACTGATGGACACACTTGAAAATTCCTTACCCTAGCTCTCACATGCTGTGACACAGCTTTGTTTGTGTTAGCCTATGCCCATGTGTGCACGCGGGCACATACTCACACTCCTCACAGAGAAGTGAAGGGGACATGGAGGACAGAGGATCCATTTGTCTCTATCCTCCCCTAATCAACATGGCCATTTCCAGATGACATCTTAACATTGTTTCCTTCCTTTAGAGCAGTGCTTCTCACCTGTGGGGAGCGACCCACACAGGGGTTGCAGATCGGATATTTACGTTGGGATTCATAATAGTGACAAAATTACAGTTAGGAAGTAGCAAAGGAATAATTTATGGTTGGGGTCCCTACAGCATGAGGAACTGTATTGAAGGATCACAGCATTGGGAAAGGTGAGAGCCACTGATGCAGAGGATCAAAGACGGAAGCAAACCTTCCTCACCAAAGCTCAGAGCTGTTGGGATCTGAAAGAAAAACCATGGGGATGCGGCCTCCGGGGGCTCTCTTGGAAGTGGTGAGGCCTGAGGACCACGTTTAGCTCTGCCTCTGTCTTGACAAGGTGGCCATTGTTTCCCCATCTGGTCCTAACAACCGAGGAACTAACTGATCACGGAAAACTGCGGAACTGTGCAGGGGAGTTGACAATGAACGCACTCACTTTTACCCTCTATTTCGTTTAACTCTCGAAGGAAACTGAGGCACACAGAGCACACTGGAATCAGTGGAGATGGGATGGTGGCCCTTGCTCATCTGTCCTAGCTACTCTCGGGGACTCCTCTGAAGAAGGAACACTGTTTTAGGTCTCTGGATGTCACTAAACTGTCCATGGGTGACCCAGATGTGGGGTTCCAAGCTGCTGGCCATCCTGGTTTGTTTATGAGGGAAATAAATCATTTCTGCCTCAGACCAGGCTGTGAGGCTTCTGGTCTACAGTGGCATCACTCCAAGTGCTGTGTGTGGCATTTAGTTCAATGCCAGCAGGGACAAGGAAAAGCTAGATAACTACTGGAAAGCCCAACCGCCAAGCTAAGTCCAGCAACACCATCAAAGGAAATTCACTGATCTTCTTTCTTGACAGACCTGACTGAAACTAGAAGGCCATATTGACATGTCCTGGAGGGACCCTTCTGCTCACCTTTGTCCCCCCCAGGAGAAACTAGTCATTGTGATCCAATGGCATCCAGCAGGATTGAGACATGTCTAAGCAGGCAAACAATTCCAACCTGGGTAGTAGGGAACTCAGGCCAGGTTATGCTTTGAATGCTCCCTCTAGAATTCCTAACAATTAATTGCTATTTGTGTCAACTCAAGGAAGTGGGACCTTTGAGAAAAGATTAGTCCTGAAGGCTTCACCCTCATGTATGGGTCAGTACACTTCCTCTGCACAGGGATGTAGGTGGACTTTTCTGTCCCACCAGCCAGTTCCCAAATAACCACACAAAGGCTTAGTATTAATTATAAATGCTCAGCCAATAGCTTAGGCTTGTCTCCATGAAGCTCTTACAACTTAAGTTAACCCATTCTTTTAATCTGTGTGCTGCCCCAAGTCTTATTTACCTCTTCTATGAACTCCCCATGTTGCTTCTTCTGTGTCTGGATCATGGTGCTGAGACTCCTCTCTAGCTTCTTCCCAGTGTCCTCTTGGTCTGATTCTCTTGTCTAACCTTATCCTGCTTAGCTATAGGCCAGTTAGCTTCTTTAGTAACACAACCACAGTGATATATATTCACAGAGTGTAAGGGAATATTCCACTTGGGGCTTGCTATAAAGGTCTTACACAAACATTCTCTCACATAATGTTTTTTGCCTGGTAGGGTGAGGGGTTCTTACCAGAAACCAGCACCTAGTTATTGGACTTCTTGGCCTTTACATCTGTAAGCAATAAATTACTTTTGAAAACAAATTACCTAGTCTGTGGTATTCTGTTACAATAGCAGAGAACTGAATAAACTGGGGTGTATTCTGTATAGCCTCAGGCTGGGATTGGCACTAAGGCCCACATTGAAAGAAGGGATGATTTTTCTATATTGGAAAGGGGTCCCTTTCCTTGCAAGGTATCTTGAGAGCTTCCAGGTAAGCAGGGCAGAAGGATGCCATGTCATTCTAGACTGCACTATTTTTTAAAAAATATTTATTTATTATGTATACAATATTCTGTCTGTGTGTAT
>LOEQ01000946.1:416856-436512 GCA_001685075.1 Bramus lutescens | reverse complement strand
TCTACATGGGAAGTAGAAAAAGACAAGATCTCCTGAGTAAACTGGAAGCATGGGAACCATGGGAGAGGGTTAAAGGGGAGGGGAGAGACAGGGAGGGGAGCAGAAAAAATGTATAGCTCAATAAAATCAATAAAAAATGAAAAAAGAAAGAAGAAATACAAATGGCTGAGATATTTTTAAGGTACTCAACATTTGGATTAGAGAGATGGCTTCGTAATTAAGAGCACTTGCTGCTTTCTGGGGGACCCAGATTTGGTTCCCAGTACCATATGGCAGTTTACAACCCCCTGTCTCTCCAGCTCCAGGGAAACCAGCCTGGCCTCCACAGACACCAGGCATGCACACAGTTTATATATATACATGCAAGTAAAACACTAATGGACACAAGCAACCTTTAAAACGATGTTCATCATTCTTACCCCTCAGGGAAACGCAACTTCAAAATTTCATCTTACCCTAGTCTGCTAAGCCCTTCTGCTAAGCCCAAAACAACCAAAGGCAGCAAATAGTAATGTGTGTGTGAAGACAGGGCGACATTTATAACTGTGGATGGGACAGCAAACTGGGGCAGCTGCTTTGGAAATCTATGTACGATTTCCTCAAAAAGCTAAAAGTAGATCTTGATGGACTACTCTTGGGCTGTCAAGAGACTCACTCTCTTCCACATTCATTGCTGCTCCATTCCCAAGAAACAGAGAAGGGAGACAGCTTAGATGTTCATCAGCTACGAATGGAGAGTGGAAACGGTACATAGGCACAGTGGAATACTATTCAGCTGCAAAGAAAAATGAAAGAAAATGGAGCTGGAAACAGTAATTCTGAGTGAAGCAACCAGACCGGAGAAGACAAACACTGCATGCCCTCATGTGGACGCTAGCTTTGATCTCTGCACATGTGCGCTTCAGTTGGACTACTCACAGAAGCCAGGGAATTAGTCACAGGATGTTGCTGTACTTTCTTCAGTACTTAAAAGCTTTTCATCTTCGTCTTTTCACTTCCTTTGTTAGGTTTATTCTCGGGTGTTTTTCGGGTGAAGAAACCCCTGATTTCTTCTTCAGTGTGTTGTCACGGGCTTCAGGAAGACACTGGTGCTGCATATTAGATCTTCATTCTGACTTCTTATCAGTGGTGTTTGCCAGATTTTTAAAGTTTTTTGTGGTGAAGACTTTTTTTTTTTTTTGGTTTTTGGAGACATGTTGTGTAGCCCTGGCTGTCCTGGATCTCATTCTATAGCCCAGACTGGCCTCGAACTCACAGAGATCTGTCTATCTCTGCAAATGTGTGAATGAGGCTGGCCTCGTCATCCTCCTGCTTCTGCCTCCTCTAGAAAATCCTACCGGCGTGGGCCACCACAACCAGCATGGTGAAGTCTTTAGGTTTTCCTATGTTTAGAACCATATCACCCGTACATGTAGTACTTTGCCTTCTTCCTTTCCTGTCTGTGTCTCTTTCATTTCCTTCTCTTATTGTTTTAGCGAGGACTGCAACACTATATTGGCTAAGACTGTGGAAAGTAGACACCCTTGTCTTGTTCCTGGTTTTAGTGTTTAGAGTCTTCCCAAAATGTTGGTTATAGTTTTGTCATTACACCCTTTATTAAGTTGGGATACATTCCTCTTATGCTTCGTCAGAGATTTTATGATGAAGGGAAGCTGGATTTTGTCAAAAGCCTTTTCTACATCTTTTAAAATGACCACTTAACTTTTGTTAAATGAAATTCTCTTTCTTCCTTCCCCTCCCTCTCTCTCTCCCTCCCTCCCTTCCTCTCCTTTAATTTGTGTTTGGTGTTCTTAATGCCTCCTATACCTGGATGAATATCTCTCTGATTTCAGAATATTTCTACTATGATTTTGTTGTAAATGTTTTCTATGCCTTTGGCATAAAATTTCTCTTCCTCCTTGCATGCTCATGATTCCTAGTTTTAGTCTTTTTGTAGCGTCCCATAGATCTCAAACGTCCTGCTGGTATCTAATTTACTTTTGCCATTGTTTGTATGTTTCAGTTCCTCTACCTTATTTCAAGCCTTGATCGTCCATCCTCTCATGGTCTATTGATTGGTGAAGCCTTCCGCAGATGTTTGTATTTGAATTGCTGAATTTTTTGTTTCCAGTATTTCAGTTCATACATTTTAGTATTTCTCTCATCACTGAAGTCCACTTCCATATCCCATAGTGATGTCCTTGCTTCAGTTAGCTGGTTTTGCTCTTTTGTAATTCATCACAAATATATTTGTTTCCCCCTTGATTTCTTTGACAGTACTTAATAATTGTTCTTTTGAATCCTTTGTCTGGAATTTTGTGTCATGTGTTTTGTTGCATTGGGACTGGCACTACTGTGGTTAGGCTGTTGGTTGGGTTTCTTTTTTTTTTTTAAATCATCCTTCTTCCTTCAGTGCAAGTGTTTTTAATGTTCAAGAAGGATGAGGTTGCATTAAGGTTAAGGGGTAACTTTTTTTTTCTCTTAGACTGTGTTCAGGGTATCAGGCTCAGTCCTCATTACTTCTCTTAAAGTAGAAATGACACATAACCAACCCTTAAACCCAACCATCTTAGGGGACAAAAGTCACTGATTGTACAGTGCATATCATGAGCTATTAGTTACTCTAAGTATGAGTGAGAAGAGAAAAACAGAGTAAGATCAGTGATTTGTATTGGACTGACAGAGAAAAAGTAGAGAAAGGAAAAATAAATGGAAGCAGGAATAGTAGGGACAAAGGTGGCAGATGAGGCCATTTTGGCTGAAAATAGAATAAAATGAGAGAGGTAAAGAAATGCAGTCAGATAGCCTAAATAGTCACAGCTCTCAGGAGGCTGAGCCGCAGAGACCCTGCAGACTAAACAAACCCATTTTCTTTGGAAAGCCTTCTACTATAAAGTTTAAAGGGGAATAATAGAGAAAAATGAAAAGAGAAAGAGAGAAAGGATGAGAACATAACAAGACACAGCCTGCTTCCTAAATTGTTACTGGGTTTTAAATAAAGGAAGAATAAATCTGAAAGAAAAGAGCTGGGTAGAGCTATAGCGTCTGAATGATCTTGTCTGATCGCTGCTTCCGGTCTCAACTCTCTTGGTGTTGCTGGCCACGCTCAGATGCCTGTCCCACTCTGGATGTTCTTTTACAAAGTCAGGTCATAGCTGCTACTCCCATGAATGAGAATTTCATAGATTAGTTCACAGATTCTGGTACAGCTCTTGGTACTTCTACAGAGGCTGGGCTGTGGGTGCTTTTCTCGCCAGACTGTCCTTTGCAAGGCCAAGGTCAGCTGGTTCCATCAGTGAGCATTCTTCTCAGATTGGCTCACACCTCTGGGTGATCCTCCAGAATTCAGTTGCAAATGATAGCTCTACCCACGGATGATCCTTTCCGATGTTAGGCATGCCACTTGGAACTTGAGTCTGTATTCTCCTGTTGATGCTGTCTGACCAGGATTCCACTCAGCTGAATACCATGGGGTTCTGATGCAAAGTGTCTTCCCTATAAACTAGAGGAATCCTATGACTTAGGTTTTGGAGTAGAGTTCTGTGACGCTTGTTCTGGGCTCACTGAGGATTTGGGGCCTCCTATCTGCTGGCTCACGGGGATCTTTTAAACTGGCATGTCATGCTGCTCTCTAGTCAAGTTCCCAAAGGTGAAGGGTTTTCCAGTGTCTTTCCTCCCCCGAAACTATTTCATTTTATCTTTGCATGCCCTGCCCCTCTCTAAGATGTCTGTTAATGGGAGGACAATGAGGATTTTCTCAGGGTCTCTGTCTTGAACGTGGCTCTAGTTCACTCTCATTGAAAGGAAGGGGCTCTCAAGATTACACCAATTCCTTTGGAGAGTAACTAATGTTTTGTGTTGTACTTTCCAATCAGGCTAAAGCGTTTTGACCTGGACTTTACGTGAAAACTCCCTCAACACCTCACGTGGGACTGCCTCATCTCTCTGATATGAGTTTCTTCACACTGATTCCCCCCTGAATTCTACAGATGGGCTTTCATCTTTCATAGTCTAATATTTAGTTTTTCATACTTTTACATTTCTAGAACAGGTCATAGCTTAAACTTGACAGTCTTATAGTCTCTAACATATGGTAGCCAACCCACCCTGTATTCCCATACCGAATTAGTGTCCTGATGCTGCTTCTGGGGTGAAGCTCACCTTCTTTGTTGCCTCATGGACCCTATTCACCTCTTTTGACATTTTAGCTATTTCCCCAACCATGAACCCTACTCTCTCTGCACCTCTGCCTCCTGGGTGTGGCCTGGGTCGGGACTCCATTTAGACTGTCCCTTTTAGAGGCTAAACCCTGGGCATTTTGTAGGCCTTAGCTGAAAAGTTGACAAGTTCTCAGAGAAACTTTCTCTAGGCACCATACCTAGGCAAGGTAGGCAATATCTTCATGCCCTATGTCATCTCTTGTGGAGGTCTCTGCTCATACAATACTATGTTTCATTAGTATAGGGACATAATTCATTAAGCGCCCAGTTCTTTGTGTGTGTGTGTGTGTGTGTGTGTGTGTGTACATGAATATATGTGTATGCGTGATGAGGTATGAGTGGGTGCTATTGTGTATTATATCTGTGGTATGCATGTGAGTGCATGAATGTGTGCACCCGTGCTCATAAATGTAGAGGTCAGTGCAGTGTCTTTCTCTATCTCCACCATATTCTCTTGAGGCAGAGTCTCTCAATGAGCCAAAAATGTATTGCTTCAGCTCGGCTACCTCCAGCCTCCAATGCTGGGGTTATAGATACATGTAGCCTTGCCTGATGAGGCTACCTTAATCCTCCCATGCTGGGGTTATAGATATACGTGGCCATGCCTGACTAGGCGATCTCCACCATCCTAATGCTGGGGTTATGGATACAAGTGACTGTGCCCAACTTTTTGAGTGTTAGGGATTCAAATTCAGGTCCTCATGCTTGCAGAGCAAGGGTTCCTATCCACTGAACCCTCTCTCCAACCTCTCACCTGGTTCTTAACGCAGACATCATAGAAGGATGGATGAACATCACAACCTTGATGTTAAGACACTCAGGGAGGACATTCAGATGCTGAGAATCCTTCACACAACATATTAGGGGTCAGAGAAGAAAAAGGTAACTGGTAGATGGGGTGAGGAGAATGTCTGGCATGGAGAATAGTGCCCCCTTTCCTTCTAACTACTGTTCCTTATGTAACACACATACCCCCTCACAAGCTTCATATTGTATCCATTCAGAATGCCCTCTGCATGTTATTTTCAAATTGAGAAATTGGTCATCCATGTTACAAATCTTGCATATGGAAAAGACTCTGGGAGTTTTTCTAAGGTGCAAATCTTATGTTTGACTCCAGGCATTCAAACACCTGCTTTGCCTTCAAGAATTGATTTAGTGTTTCCTCACAGTGGGAGGTAGACCAGCTGCCTTGGGAAATTTCCAGCTGCAATTCCAGCCATGGGAGACACAAGCTCTGCCTTGTATTGTTTGCTTTCCCCATTACTGTAACAAAAGACCTGACAAAAAGCAACTTAAGGAAGAGGTTAGTTTGGTCCATAGTTGGTTAGCACTATGATTTAAATGTAAAATGTCCCCCATTGGTTCATGAGCAGGAACATTTGATCCCCAAACAACGGTGCTTGTTTGCGAAGGTAATGGAACCTTGGGAAGATGGAGACTTGCTGGAGGAAATACATTACAAAGGGTGGGACATGGGACATTATAGCTTGGCTCTACTCCAGTTCTCTCTTTGCTTTTAGAATGCCAGTGCCGCTCCACAGAGCATAAAGCAGCAGTGATTGTTCAACAGGCAGCTGTCTTCCATGTGTCATGTGAGGAACCTGGCGCTTCCATTTTGCATCTTGGCTATCCCATGGGCCCTTGGTCATGTTCGTTCTCCAGCTGATGAACAGAATGAAGACTCTAGACAAGATAGTCACATCTGCTTCTTAAGTGACACTCAGAGTGTCTGCTTCTATCCCACTAGCAAGAGATAGGCTCATCTAGCCTGATGGGAGGATGGGAGATGTAGTCCCCGGAGGAGCTATCTCTTGGTGGTACTACTTTACAGGAACCACCACACCCTCAGATGGGGAGTACAAGGTAAAGATAGGAACAGGTGGCTGTGAGAGAAGGCTGTTGCACAAGGGGCATTTTCTAGGGGATAAACACCCCATCACACCCCAGGGTGGGCAAGAACATGACTTCTATTCTATGAGGCATGTAGGATGTCCTCTGGCTCCAGTCCTCTGGGTTGGCACCTCTGTTCCATGGAACAGACTTATTCTCTAGACCCCTGGGAGGAAATGGTGGCCACCTAAGGAGATATAGGTCATTAAGGAATGGCAATCACAGAAGAATAAAGTTAATACTGATAAGGAACTCCAAGGCCTTAAACACATTATTTTTTCAGGCCAGAGCAACTCAGAAGTCAGAGGGTTCTCAACAGTAGCTCCATGAGTCCTCTCCAGGACACAGCTGGGCCTGTGAGCAAGTGAAACCTGGGTCTGGTGGGACACAGACAGGTCTGGAATTCTTACAGTGCGGTTGTCATAGTTGCTTCCTTGTCCTCCCTGCTTAGAAGCTTGGATATGCTCTCTCACAAATCCTCCAAGAAAGGGGGACTCCTATGGAGCAGGCGAAGATGGGTCTGGATTTGAACTGTGCAACTAAATGAAATGAGAAAAACCTTGGAAACCCAGATTGTGACTTAGATTCCAAACTATCCATGGACTCCAGGGATAAAGCCAATGACTGACACTTTACTTTGCAGAATGTAGGGTTAATCTTTCTGAGGGCCATTCGGCTCCTTGGATGTGCCAAATGTCAGATTAGTCATTAAGCAAGAACTGTCTAAGTTCAATGTCTTAGTTAGGGTTTGTATACTGTGAAGGCACCATGAGCATGACAACTCATTTTTTCTTTTATTTTTTTTAAAAAAGAAAACAAACTTTTTTCATTTTATATACCAATCCCAGTTCCCACTCCCTCCCCTCCTCCCATTCCCTCCACCTCTCCCCCACCCCATCTCCTATACATTCCTCAAAGAGGGTAAGGCACATTGCTTTGGGGAAGTTCCAAAGCCCTCCCTATTTTATCTAGGCTGAGCAAAGTATCCATCCAAAGAGAATGGGTTCCCCAAAAGTCAGTACAAGCAGCAGGGATAAATCCTGGTGCCACTACCAGTGACCCCACAGTCTGCCCAAGCCATACAACTCTCACCCACATTCAGAGGGTCTAGTTTGGACCTATGCTGGTTCCTTCCCTGTTTGGCTGGAGTTGTGAGCTCCCATTAGCTCCAGTAAACTGTTTTAGTGGGTGTCACCATCATGGCCTTGACCTCTTTGCTCATATTCTCACTCCTCCCACTCTTCGACTGGACTTTGGGAGCTCAACCCAGTGCTCTTCTGTGAGTCTCTGCCTCTGTTTCCATCAGTTGTTGGATGAAGGTTCTATGCTGACATTTAAAATATTCATCAATTTGACTACAGATCAAGGCCCATTAGGGCTCCCTCTCCCCTATTGCTTAGGGTCTTAGCTGGGGTCATCCTTGTAGATTCCTGGGAATTTATCTAGTGCCAAGTTTCTTGCTAGCCCTAACCATGACAACTCTTATAAAGGAAAACATTTAATTGGTATGGCTTACAGTTAGGAGGTTTTGTCCATTATCATCATGGCAGGACATTGCGGCATGCAGGAGACATGATACTAAAGAAGTAGCTGAGAGTCCTACATCTTTATCTGCAGACAACAAGAAATGAACTGCCTCACAGCTTGAGCATAGGAGACTTCACCTCCACAGTGACACACTTCCTCCAAGAAGTCCCCACTTCCTAATAGTGCCACTCCCATTGGGGGTCATTTTCTTTCAAACCACCACACTCAAGAAAGAAATGGTGGAGGTATGAGTGAGGTGACCAAGGGAAGGGACTTTTTCAGGAAACTGCCTTTTAAAGGGGAGTGTTTAGTTAGTGTTATAGATAGTGCTTAGATAATTGTCGTAGGGAGAAAAGTTCAAATTTAAGTACACAGTGTGATTTTCAACAGAAAGAAATGATATGTTTCTCCCTTACACCCATACACACCCCTACACATCCCTACTACACACTCCTACACACACCCCTACACACACACCCCTACACACCCCTATACACACCCCTACACACACACCCCTACACATCCCTACTACACACTCCTACACACACCCCTACACACACACCCCTACACATACACCCCTGCACACCCCTACATACCCCTACACACCCCTATACACACCCCTACACACATGCCCCTACACACATACACAGAGAGAGTCAAAAATAATATAATATGCAAATCTGAAAATCTGAGTGGGAGAGAAACTTAATAACGATAGTTAAGTGGGCAAACATGTTCTCTGCCAAAAGTTAAGCAATGTTCTAGTCATCTTTGTGAGCTTCTCAGGCAGACCCAGTGCAGGGCTCCCCAGTTCATAAGAAATAGAGTGGGTGTTTCATGGGATCCAGAGAGCCAGAAACCTCAGGATGGGACAGCAGGGTGCTGGAAAGGGAGAATTGGAAGTAATAGTCCAGAAACTGCTTCCATGAGGACAGCCAAAGAGATCATGAGCAGATGCAGTGGTCAGGGAGCCTCGCACCACTCAGCCTGGGTTTCGAAAGCTGAAAGAGGGAATTCCAGGAAAGGCCTTTACCCAGCCTGCTTCCTAGCTGTTCCCAGTGAAGAAAGTAGCCAGCCAGACTCCCAGCAGGGTCTTCCAACTTTCCCCCATGAGCCAGGATGCCTAACAGGAGTATCTACCGGGGCTTGACTCTGTCCAGCCAATAGATAACACACCAGCAGCAAGCAAGAATATACAGGAAAAAGAGGGAACGTCTGGGAAGCTAGGGAGACCCCTGGGGTGTGAGGGGCTGGGGTCTTCTCAAGGTATCATACTCCCAGAAATCCAGGTACAGAAGAGAAGCAAAGAATCTGACCAGCGGGATAGCCCTAACTTTACACCCTTCTTAGTGAGCTAGTTACTATGGGGTCCCCTTACGGGTGCAGGGCCTAACTCCGCTGTTGCTATGGACATCAGTCGCAGCTCTGAGAAAGAAAGGACAGACCTTTGCATGTCCCCTGAACAGTTCCCACTTCACCCTTTGGCTCAGAGTCTGAGGACTGAGCAGGCACAAGCCCCAAAACCTCTGGCATCATCCCGTCAGGGAACAATGTCAGGATGGAAGTTCTGTGTCTGAAACCAGGAAACCTCAGGAAGTCTCCTTTACAGTCCCCAGCCAGCCTCTAAGGCAGAGGTTCTCAACCTTCCTGATGCTGTGACACTTTAATCCAATTCCTGTGTTGTGGTGACCCCCAATGATAAAATTATTTTTTGGTACTTCATAACTCTAATTTTGCTACTGTTAATGAGTCATAATGTAAATTTCTGCGTTTTCCGGTGGTCCTAGGTGACCTCTGTGAAAGGGTCATTTAACTACCAGCAGGGATTGCAACCCAGATATTGAGAACCACAGGTCTAAGATCTCCTGATTCTTCCCTATGGGCTATAAAAAAAAAAATGTGAATGGAGATCCTTTGGCTCCCTGACTCCTGTGGGAAAAGGGACCCTGCTGGGGGATCCTGCAACCAGAGTTGTTTGGGAGCAGCTGAAATGCCTTCTTTGGCCTCAGTGACACTGGGGCCCTAGAAACATGAGTGAATCAGGAGGCTGAGGGTATTTTTCCCAGTTAGAAGTCAGATGCAAATTCACTTGTATTGCTAACATCAGACGAGTGGTCACAGTGGTTGTAGCTGTCCCAAGAGTGAGATAGGACACAATTCCCCCGTGGGGGTGATCCTCAGTGTGCAGGCAGCACCTTGTGGTCCCCAAATGCCCTGTCAAGAAGAGAAATAGATTCAGTTTTCCTGTCTTCCCTTCTCCCTTTCCTTATTGTAACCTGGGGGAAAGATCCTGAGTGCTACAGACCGAGGCTGGAGTCTCTCCATAGCCCTTTCTAGTGACCTTCAGACTAACTTTAACAGGTCATAGTCTCAGACCTGTGTCAGTGGCATGTGGAAGGAGAGCTCCCAACACATTCATTCTCTGCTCTTTTGGTCATATGCCAGGCTGCATTTTCTGGTCTTCTTAATTAAGGCATTAGAATGGGTAAAAGGTGGAGTCCTCAGAGCAGCATACATGGATTACTGCTAAGCAAAGTCATTACATTATTTGTTGGTTGCCCTGCTCCCCCCCCCAATTCTTTTGAACAAACAGTGGAACATAAAGATTTGCTTCAAGTGAACCCAGAGGTTCCCCATCCCACAAATTCACGCACACAGTCATAAACACCAGTTACAGGGTGGAGCCTAAGCTGAGCCCTGTGTCTTGTCACTGCTCGTCATGTCAGCAGATATAAAAGAATGTGTATATTGGTGGAGAGAGAGTAGGGTAGGATGGTTCTATACTGTTCAAGCCTTGCCTTAATTAAGCCTGAAATTCTCCTGCCTCAACCTCCCAAGTCCTGGGATTATAGGTCTGCTCCACCAATGTCTGAAAGTCCTTGAGAAAGATGGCCTTGCAAAGGTTGATTGGATGCCTCCACAAAACTTGAGTTTCACCAGGGCAAACCCAGAAGTCACGAATATGCCCTGCTTTGTGATTAGACTATTCCCATCAGCCTTCAGTCAAAGGGCCCCTGGCATTGGGATGTGGACCTGTACCCACTCAGTGTGTGTACCAGAAGGAGCCCACTTCATCGCAGACATCCCAAGCCAGGGTCTGTGGCTTGGCTTCAGTTCTTTTCAGATTCTTTGTAAACTGTGTGCCTGCAAGCAATGTTAGTGGGAACATGGTCTATTGCTTTAGTGCATTCCAAAACCTCCCGATTTTTAAAAGCAAGTAGATGAGGAGTAAATGAATTCTGGGGAAGATGGATCTTGGTCAACAGTGCTTAAAAACAGAAAGATCATCTTAGCCAATTGTTCCTATGACAGCCTGTGGGAAAACAATTCTAGTCACTTGATTAACATCACTGTTACTTTCATTGGAGTGCCTGCTCCAAATCCTCCCTCGTTACTACCATGTTCCCTAGCCAACTGGTGTCTTCTTCCAAATGTCTTCAGGTGCCACTCAAATTTAGGAAGGTAGCCAGTGCCAGGATTTGGCATGACAGCTCCAAGCCTCCAAAGGGCCATGAAAGGACAGCCCATGAGTCTCCCCACTCCCTCTCTTCCATTTGGTTTGGTAGGTTTTTATTGATTTTTGTCCATATCTTATTTTTATCTGGTGCCACATTCCTAAAGAGGATTTGAAATATCTGTTTTTGCCATGATGCAGGGTCATGGAAGCTTTGTGTGAGGTACAAATGTCATTTCACTAAAATGTTCAAGAAGGACCCAAGATGCTCAAGAACCACTTAAAATTAAATTACCTCATTTACTTGAGTAAATCCAGAGACACGCTCCTAGCTACTTCAGTGGTGACAGTCCTCAGCGAGTGTGTCTGTTTTCTGCTTTGGAAACAGTGTGCCTCTCCAGAATTGATGCTTCTGCTGAGTGGTTGGGATGCTTCTTTTGGGATTTAATGGCCTTAGGGCCACCATCCTAAGGTTACTTATTTGTCAGTACTGAGATCTAGGCCATATTGCTAAGTTGGGGCTGTTGTATTACTGTGACTTTTTTTTATTTCAAATTGTTACAGTCTTACAGATGACTGGATAATACATTTGAAATTTTGAGTATTTTCTGGTTTGTTAAGGTTTTTGTACTTCAGTGAAACCTCTGGGTGGAAGATGGCCGAGTAGAAGGCTCACGAAAAGCCTCCAGTTGATCCCTGGTAGGGATGCTTGTCTATGCCAGCTGGACATAGCCAGAGAAGGACATGTGTTTTTCCTCACTTGAAGCCTGCCTTCTCCAGCTCCTAGGGAGGTGGGTTGAGTTTGGTCCCCGCCAGCCTTTTTCCCTGCAATGTTCTCCCTGGGTTTGCAGATGTTCATGAGTTTAGTTCAAGGCTCCCATTGAGACCCCGCTTTGTGGGACGTGCCACCTGTAGGCTGGCATGCAGGAATGTCAGCAACTTTCCAGAGACTCTTTGGCCCAAGGCCATCACAGCTACATCCCACTTAGAGAAGAGGAGCCCTAGGTGGTCCTGGTCACTCTCACCCTCCTTCTTTGTCTGAACAGCAGGCTCTCGCTTGAGGAATGAGAGAAGCAAACAGCGTTGCATCTTCTTGATGCTGGGTTTTGGCCACAGGTGCATCTGACCCACAGCCATGATGGCGCTGCCCATGCCTTGGGTTTTGGAGCAGAGCCAGAGGAGACATAAGGAGAGTTCATTTGCAGACAAGAAATAAGAGCGGGGCTTACAGCAGTTCTCAACATGTGGGTCTAAACCCCTTGAGGGGTCAAACGATCCTTGCCCATAGGTCACCTAAGATCATCAGAAAACACACACACACACACACACACACACACACACACACTGATTCCAATGATGAAGTAGCAATGAAAATGAGTGCATGATTGATTGCATGGTTTCTTGGGGGTCACCACAACATGAAGAACTGTATTAAAGGGTCACAACATTAGGAAGGTTGAGAACCACTTAATAGAGCCTATGCCAGGGGCATAAACAACGTGTGAGCAAACGGAAGTCTTCAGTGATCTGGGGTAACCCTAGCATGCTGGATATCCCCAAATGGGCTAGCAGAAAAACCAACAGCATGAACGTTTTAAATATTTGTCAATTGTTCGGGTGAGACTATTGCATTTCTAACTGGACCATCATAGTCCTTGAATTAGCTTGTATAGACCAACATTCGGTGGCTAGTAAATGCTCAGAGAAGCTGTGAGAGATACTCAGAACCCTCTGGTGACTGTAGCAGAGCCAGGACTAGACCTAAGGTCCAGTCATTTCTCACTTCTGTCCCTTGCTCCTTCAATCACATGGCCCAGGCTACTTCGTCAGTTCATTGTCCTGGGTCTGGATGTGTCACTTCTTTGTCTTGCCTTTGAACATAGCAAATTCAATGCTTTGAATGCAAACCATCTCTTCAGGGCATCTAGAACAATCTTGCCTTTGTTTTCTGCCACTGTCGCAGAATACCACAGATTGGGTAATTTATAAAAAGATACACTTGTTTCTGTAGTCCTAGAGATTGGGGAGTCCAGGACGACAGCACCAGCATCTGGTGGGAGCTTCCTTGCTATCTCATCTGAGGACAGAAGGTACGATATGGTGGAAAACAAAAGTAACAGCTCAATTCCCTAATATCTAGCCTACCCCCATGGCAGTTTCTGTAGCTGAATTATAAAAAAGTAAAAATCTCTGCCTGTGTAGTCCCTGTCTAGAATAGAGGAAACTTTTACTTTTATTTTATGCAATCTTAGTGGGGCAAACATCAACTCCACAAGGTCTTATTGAATATGAACCCCACTTGAAAGGAGTCTTTTCCGTAATGGCTTCAGTGGAGCTCTGATCACGTGCTAGATAACACTGAGAACTTTACCTGACCTCATAAGCATTTAAGTCTCACCGAACCTTCTAGGGTAGGCACTGCCGCCATGGTTACTTTAGAGGTAAGGGCTTACTGGAGGAAGTGGCTTTCCCTGGAGAACATAGGTAAAGCGGCAGCATGCGATTCAAATGTGGATCCTTGTGATTTCACCCTCCATATCCTTCATGTCTGCACACTAGCTTCTCGTGTCGACAGAGGTGGCTGCAGATGCACGTCTAGCAACCAGGTCTTCACAAGGGTAGAACATGGAGAAGCAGGGATGGGGAGAGGGAGCCCCCAGGTAGGGTGGGATGACAGCCAGAAATACACATAATGGATTTGATGGGTGGAGAGTGACCAAGACCGGCCAGACACAAACGGCATTCCTCAGCAAAAAACAGAGTTGGCACTGGGATGGGTGGCAGTCAGTGCGTGGGATTGTTTTGAGCCCCAGAGGGTAATTCTCACACCTGGACCATGCCCACTAAATGCCAATTGCCACCTCCATCCTTGTGTAGACTCAAGTGCTTGCACGCATTTCTAAACACGCTCTAGGACACGCTCGGCTCAGAACCAGAGAAGAAAATGAGTGTTGCGAGTCCAGTGGAACTGTTACTGGGATCAGATCAAGGAAGGCCTTGAAAACCAGACAGACAAGTCTGGCCTTGAGCCCGGAAACAATGAGAAGCCACTGAAGGTTGATGAGCAAGGACGAGTGTGTCGTGGGAAGGGCTAGGAAAGTGAGGGGGGAGCCAGACGCTGTAGACAGCAGACTCTCAAGGTGGCTGAGAATCCCCGTGAGTCATCTACTGTTTATCTCCTGTGGTCAGTCTTGTGTTCGTGGGAGAAATAACCTGGTACCTCTACCAGCAGAAGGGGCGGAACTCCCTTACCAAATTTTAAAGGAACCCGGGTCTCTGCTCGGGTCACAGTATTAGTCCATTTTCTGTTACTGTAGTAAAGACACTTGAGTCTGGGTAGTGTAGGAAAAAAAGAAGTTTGTTTAGTTATTTTGAATGCTGAAGGTCTAAACAAGCATAGTGTCAGCTCTGCCCAGGGCCTCTCTGGCTATATTACAACATGACAGATGATAACATGGTGGGAGCTCACGAGAGAGGAAGAGATCACATGGCAAAAAGCAAGTCAGTTCTAGAGACCAAGAACTAACTGAGGACCTATGGTAGCTACACTAACTCTTCCCAAAGAAAGATCTAAGACCTTCCCACTGGATCCCAACTCTGAACTGTCCAATAATCTGTTAACATCCCCATAATGAGAAGAAACATGCTCTCAATATATGATCGCAGCCATATGCCCACCATAGCAGTGGGGCATTGAGACCACCTATGCAAAAGATCTAATCCCCTGACATCACAAACAGGAAGAAAGGGAGGGAAGCAGGGAAAAGGATGACTCAGGGACTTGCCAACAATTATTTCCTTTGTTTTTAAGTCCAGTTTATTTAAGCTGTCTCTGAGCCTCCATCTCTTTATCCAAGAGGTCATTAAACTTTTTCTTGTAAACTTCATTGCAAGACTAACTTGCAAATAAGGAACATGCTGTACCAGCTATTGGTCCTTGAGCCAGACATTTCAAGGACCTTAGTCCCTACTCAAAGCTGTGAAGCCTTAGCCCTGGAGTTGTGACATATGTAGGCAGAGAAAAGTATAGACTTGTGGGGTGGAGAAGAAAGCTCTCCGAGTACCACATGTGAAATATTTGGGACAGTGTGTGTCCGGATGGATCTCAGGTGGGAATAGCTCTACAGGGGACAACTGGGCACCACTCTTTGGATTGAAAAAAATTGCTGCAACTGTCTACGTCCCAGTTATCAGACAGCCTCAAGAATGATATGTTTCTTTGTTTATAGGGAAGAGAGCCAACCCTTGAGAAAATTCCCAGAACAATGATTGTAACTCATGACAAGACCCAGTGTGTGAAGCTTCTCTGGCTCCTTGGCTTCGATTGTTGATATAGGACTGTGTGGGATTTTCTTTCTCATCCTCTGAGGAAGCTGCATGTTTTTATCAAAATATTCACTTAAGAGAGAGAGGAAGTGAGGGAGGGAGGGAGACAGGGGGAGAGAGAGAGTAAGTTAGTTCACGACTCTTTGGAGAGGACTGGAAGGAATTGTAACCCTTCAGGCCCGCCCTCTCAGCCTGGATGCAGGCTATGCCTCCTCCCACCCAGAATGGGGCCTGATCCTGAAGTGCCTTATTACATTGGCAGTGGATTTACACTCCAGGGAGGGGTGGAGTGGATCTTGTTTAATACAATTTTAAAATTTCTTATGTCGTTCTAACACCCACAATGATATGACAGCAGAACAAATTTTGTTATGAATTTATTAAGGAGCCCTGGCCTGAAACATGTTCTGAGCTTTGGCCAGATCTGAAAAGTTTGGCCATTATCCCTTCAAATATTGACATTGTCGTATTCTCCATTCCGCTGACTTTCACTAAATGTATGCTGGACTTTTTGATCCAAATTCTACCCTTCATAGGGGTATACATATAACTCTTTTATACTGGATGGTTTTTGTTGTTGTTTGTTTTTTATCTCTGCTTCATTTTGTCTGATTTCTATGGACCCCCCCTTCCATCCCCAAAGTCTTTCTTCAACTTTTTCTTACCTTTTGTAAAACTTGTTGACTGAGTTACAAATTCTTGATTATGATTTTTTACTTCCCAGAAATTCCATATGGAGCTATCAAATTTTCTATGTCACATTAATAGTTCGATGTTCTCAGAAGATCTTCTTTGCTGTTCCATGTTTTGGGTGGGAATATGGCCCAGTGTTCTGCAGAGCGTCACAGCAGCTTCTGTTATGTTCCTAATCCGGATGGGAGGTGACTACTCCTTACTCACTAAGACTCTGAGGGCATGGATCCTCAGGCTTGTGTTAGTCACCTTGTCATCACCGTCAGGGGGAAAAAGCACCTGAAGCAAACAGCTGGAGGGAGGGAGGCTTTGTTGTAGCTCATAGTTTCAGAGATTATAGTCTAGCTGGTTGGCACCATTTTTCTGGAACTTGCTCACTTCATAGCAGCCAAGAGAGAAGTAGAGGAAGAGAGAAAATGAATGATACATCCAATATTGTTCAACAGTCCATCAAGGGATTAATCCATAGAGTAGATCAGAGTTCCTATGATCCACTCACCTCTCAAGGGTTGGCTCCTAATGGCCAGGTCTTCGCAGCATGAACCTTACCGGGGAGAATTGTATCTAAACTATACCAAGGCTCAGGATGTGATGTAGGACAGCTACTCATTGCACATCTCACCCTTGCCCTGTCCCTATTGGAGAACCAAATGCAAATCTGTTGGATGATCTAGTGGCCTCAAAGCAACATTAGTATGGATCTGGCCTCTCAGGTGAGGTGGATAGGGTCACTCTCCTACAGTTTTGGCCTACTAGATCCTTGACTTAAATTATTGTTGATGAACTTTTTTTTCTATCCAAAGACAAATCTAGTAAAGCAGAAATTCTACCAGCTTTCTGGGGTGCTTTCAAAAAGGCTTCTGTCTTATCTGTCATAGATAACTACCAGTAAACCAAGAGTTGCCCCAAATGATGTAGCTGCTGAGTTCCCAGAGATGGAGTCTATATCTTAACTTTCCTTGCTGGTGACCTGGAATCCTCTCCCACATCATCTTGGGTGAGCACAGTTTCTCAGCTTTGCTCTCTGGGGTTAATCATTTGGGTTTCTTTTTTTTTTTATTTTTCCAACAAGTAAGGAGAATAACCTTTTCTTTCTCACCATCTCTCTTTCATCTACTTCAAGGGATAAATCAGGAAAGAGAGAGACTATGAGGGACAGGAACCAAGTGAACAAGAAAGCACAACCCAGGGACACGGGGATGTTTCTAGCAATCCCAGTGAACAGAAGCACGGGATAACAGCCTTGTTGCTTCTCAGAACAGTTGATCCCATTAGGAGCAAGAAAGACACGGCCACAGGAAAAGGACCTCCAAAAAACAAACAAAAATTGATAATTGATACATGTGCTTAAAAGCTTTGAGCATGCTCTATTCTCAGAAAGCTTTATGAATAATCAAACAAAAACAATAACACTACCCATACCCAGAATGAGGCAAACAAAAAGATTAGAGCTATTGTCAATTCCAGCAACAAGAAAAACTGAACAGCAAATGAAAGACATTTAGTCATCAAGTAGAAGATTTGGCTACAGATACTGGTTACACAGGCATGACTAAGTGATTATAAAAATTGTTTTAACATGATAAAACCATGTTAAGGGAAATAGAATATACACATGGGTGAGGGATAGCATAAGAGCTAAATTCTTATTGTAGGAGGTCAGCATGCAATGTTTAAACCTAAAAAGATAAATAAATACAAAGAACCAGTCTAAGCACATAGCATGGGCACATGGTGTTTGAGGGCTGAGGGTGTGTGTAACTCAATGCTTAGGAGTACTTGAGGCACAACCCTGAGGATCTGAGGTATAGCAAACTGGGTGTGGTGTGCATGCCTATAAGCCCAGTGCTGTTTGGGTGGAGACAGAAGGATGGCTAGGGCTTGCTTGCCACCAGCCCCACTGAAAAGCATGAACTCTCAGTTCAGGGACAGATCCTGCTTCAAAGGAATAAGTCTGAGAGTCATAGAGGAGAACACCTGTCATCCTCTGACCTCTGTATGCACACATAGGAACATGTACACATGTTCACACATGTGCATACATGACACACATAGACCACAGACTCTTGGTATACGATTGTCATGGTTGATTGCAAATCTTGAAAGCTCCCCAAACTGAATATTAATTATTACTGATCAAGAAATTTTAGCAAACTTGTTAGGCACAATGTAAGTAAACAGAAATAAAGCATTTTTCTTTATATTAACAATAGTTAGAAATAAAAACAGAAAAGCACTACTCATGTCAATGAAGATAACTTGACAACACTCATGTGCATAAACCCAGCAAAAATATTATAATGCCCAATGTGCATAAACCCAGCAAAAATATTATAATGCCCATTAGAGAAATTTAAATGACTTTATTAAAAGAGATAAAAAATAATGTTGAAGATACATATAAAAACAAATCTGTGGGCTGGAGAGACGGCTCAGCCTTTCAGAACACTGGCTCTTCTTGCAAAGGACCCCAGTAAGAGTCCCAGAACCCACTGATGGCTCACAATAGGCTGTGACTCCAGTTCCAGGGGACCTGACATCCTCCCCTCTTCTGGCCTCAGAGAGTACCAGGCACTTACATTGTACACAGATACATATACAGACAAAACACCCCTACCCATGAAGTACAAATATTTAAAAATTATATAAAAACAAAAGTGAAATTCCATTCTAAATGGAATCCCCGTGTCCTATGCTGAACCAAATAGCTCTTATTGGTAACATAAAATAATAAAGTCTGACAATAGCCCAGAGCGCTTTGGGAAATGCTGACGTCAGGGGAGTGGTTTGCCCCAGCCAATATTGCAAACTCCTTTAAGACAGCCTTAACAAAACAGTAAGACATCCGCACAGAAAAATGGCATTGGCATAGACACCTTCAAGGTCAGTGACACAGAGCAAAGCCAGAGGCACAAATGCTTCCTTCTTCATCTTTGGCTGGTCTCACTTGTCATGGACATGTATTACTTCATAACTTTAAAAAACAAAAATAATTGACAATCTAATGAATTGTTTTATCTGTATGCATTTAAATAACCTCTTAGAAAAAATAGGGAATTTTTTTCAATGATGTTCTTTTTCTTGTATATGATTTTCCTTTGTTTCAAATGGGAAGGTTCACCATTAAGTATTCAATTACCAGGTCCCTCTTCAGGACTCTGCTTTCTCCCTCCCCAAAGAACATTCAGAGTGAACCTTCCCATTAATTGTTGAGCTTGCCCTTCATGTTTCAGATGACTGGATCTTTTTTTAAGACCTCATACTACAAGGCAAAAGAAAGTAACTGCATGTGTTTTTAAGAACTTGCCTTCAATAAAATGTTTTAAATGGAGTCATCTGTGCCTTAATACCAGCGACAACACAATACCAATGGTTTACAGGTTTTTCCTTGTAGATCTCATCTCCCAGTGCACTTGTGTCTCCTGCAAGAATAGTAGTTCTGATTTTTGTTCTGTGTTGAATACTTTCATTTCCTGCACCTGCAGGAATGAGTTGTAATAGGTGCATTGCTTGGAGGCTCTCTCCCTTTTCTTTTCTTTTCTTTTCTTTTCTTTTCTTTTCTTT
>LOEQ01000946.1:401568-416783 GCA_001685075.1 Bramus lutescens | reverse complement strand
TCCTTTCCTTTCCTTTCCTTTCCTTTTTCCTTTCCTTTCCTTTCCTTTCCTTTTCGCCTCAGGTCTGTTTCCAGCAGAGAGCTGCACACTTTCCAGTAGGCACGCACACGTCATCATTTATGTTGCCAATTCCATCCTAACAAACACATTTCCCCAGTTGATCTATGACTAGCAATGACAAAAAAAAAAATGTTTCCGAACACAAAACCTTGAGCATGTGAGGGAAACTGGACACGCTGCATTTCCGAAAAGTGAGATTGCTGAGTCAGAAGTTGGCTTGGAACTCTCCAGTTCCTAGTGCCTCACCCCCGCCCCCATCATTGGCTTAGGAAGGGTCTCTTCCTGCAGTCTAGCAACATGGGATATTCTCAGCAGTTTGTAATGTTTCCCAATCTAACAGATTTTAAAATATCATCTCAGTATTTCAAGTAATATCAATCAGTATTTCTGTGAATTGTTTTAACATACCTTTAACTTAGTAATTCTAAGTTGTCTTTTATTAATTTTTATAAATTTATTCTTATTTATGACTTGAACTTGCCCTTTCTACTCATTACTGATATTTTCTCCCTAAGTATCTCAAATCATAAAATTTTGCAGATGATATCAGATCTGTGTTGTTTTATAGCTAATTAATTGGGGATCTTTTCTAGAAAGACTGCATATCAACTCTGAAGATATGCTCCCACATAGATTATAGTTTTTTTATAATTTATTTTTCTTTGTGCAATTATTCATTTGCATTTTATTTTCTGCATATAGGGGTGCATTAGAGATCTAATATTTTTAAAAGTACTTGTTAATAGTTCAACTGACATTTATTGAACATCTGAGTCTATGTCTGAACTAATTCTCTGCCATATGCTAGATTCATAATCATGAGTCTGTCTCAAGACTGGCTATTCTTTTCTCCCCATTTGTCTGTTTTGGGGTCAATACCACAATGTTTTGATTATTATATCTTTATAGAATATTTGATACTGAGTCAACAATCTTGCATTTTCAAACATTTATGATACATGTTAGATATATTTTAAAAAGAGTCCATTTCAAATCCTGTAGGAATCATTAAAGACATAGCTGGGCTTTCCCTTGATTTGTGCATCATTTAGGGAAGAAGAACCCTCTTTATAATATTAGACATTACAGTTCAGGAACCTAGAGGCTTTCAGAATTTTAGAACAGCCTCGATGTGGCCTGGAGAGATGGCTTAGTGGTTAGGAGCAGTTGCTGCTCTTGCAGAGGACCCCACTATGTGTTCCTAGTGGCTCAGACTGTCTGTTATTGCAGTTCCAGAGGGTCCCACATTCTCTTCTGACTTAGCCCGGCACATCCACAGTGCTTAAGTACATGCATTGGAGCAAAACACACAACTGTAAGTAAAAACAAGCAAATCTTTTTTATAAAACAGACTCCAAGACATTTTATTTTTCATTAAGGTTTAAAATTGTTATTCCTATGTGAATTGTTACATGTATTACTTTGTTGTCCTTTGAATGGTATTTCTCCCTATTATTACAGTTCTAAAGACTTTTTAAAAAAATTTTTACTTATACATGTGTATGTATGCCTGTATGAGTTTATGTGCAGCATATTCAGGTCTCTCAGAGGAAGAGAGCATTGGGTTCCTGGATCAGGAGTATTGGAAACTGATGCCTGATCCTCTGCAAGAGCATTAAGTGCTCTTAACCACTGAGCCATCTCTCCAGCCTCCATTGCCACTCTAAATCGGAATTGCAAATGTAAAGGAAGCCCATGTCTCTGTTTGCTTGGAGAAGGAGGTTGCGGAAATGATGCACTAAGAACTATTTCATCATACTTTTATATAACCGCTTAGATGTTGCCTACATCACCACGCTTTTACAAAATAAAGTGATTCATTTAAAATTCTCAAGTTTGCTTTATTGTCTCATTGTTCTCAAGACTAATTCAGTGACTCATAACTGGGCCTTGATTGAATATGCCTACCTGGGAAGGATATCAGTATACCTTAGGGTCTTTATGATGTAATGAGAGGTGGGTCACACATACAGAAAGCTTGTACACTCTCTGGTACATAACTTTTATAAAATAAGCAAGAATATAAGGAACTCTTATCTATCCCCAACTCAGTTTAATAAATTGAGCATTATAAAATCTTTGGCAACACTTTAGAGGCTTTTCTAATCTTATTTCTTCTTTCTTTTGCAGGATTAGCTACACATAGAACTGTTTATACTTTTTATAACCAGTTGGCTATGTACAAACTACGGGAGCACATGGTCACATAGCTCACATCTCCGTTTCCATCACACGCCCTCTCAGTGATAATTTTTTGCCATCATGAGCCACTGTTATCCTGGGAATGTGTGGAGGACCCCATTGTTTCTAGGCTTGGAAATCATTGACCCTTATTTCTAATGCTTTTAAAATTTATCTGATATTGCAAAGAACTGCAGTCTGTGATGTGTGTGTGTGTAAGACCATTTTACTTTTCTTTTTTAAATTTTTATTCATCTTGCATATATTCCATCCCAATTGAAGTTTCCCCTCTCTCCCCTCCTCCCCATCCCTCCCCCACCTCCTTTCTCCCCCAGGCTCACCCTTCTCTCCTTAGAAAAGAGCAGGCCTCCCAGGACATTAACCAAACAAGGCATAACAAATTACAATAAAGCCTGGCATATCCATCACATCAAAGCTGGATGAGGCAACCTAGGAGGAGGAAAAAGAGTTTTGTTTTGTTTTGTTTTTTGTTGTTGTTGTTTTTTTTTTAATCCACGCATCTACTGGTTGGTACCCTAGCTGACCCCATATCTTAGCTGTTGTGAAGAGAGTAATAGTAAACTTAGAGGTAGCTAGCAGCTCACATTTGTGTTTGAAAGCTTCTCAGTAGATGTCCATCTGAAGATGCTTGGATAGGTTGTGTAGTTAAGAGCCAATGAGTAGCAAATGAAAATAAGCAAAAGATCTCCCAAGCTGTAAAGTAACATAAAAGCTTTACATATTCTTGTTCTTGATTGAGATTAGTTCCAAAATCATGGACTGTCTGTTACTGTCATTGAAGCCTATGGCCAGTCTACAGCACTAAACCAATCTTGTAATGTACAAATTTATTTTTGCTCACTCAAGGTCTAATGAGAGTTGGCTGTAGTTCTTTGCTTCCTGGTACTTCATGGATCCAAGTTCAATTGGTTCAATAACAACCAATTCATTTGGTTGTTATTCATTATAATGGGGAAAGAGGGATGGAGGAGGTTCATTGTCTCTCATTGCTTGTTGTGGAAATGAAATACATCCCTGACACACTCCCCTCATCAGAATTGGTTATATGACCTGGTAAACAGCAAAGGAGGCTGGGAAACTCAATGATGTCAAAAGGTATGTCTCTTGGATTTTCATTGTTCTGACAAAATATCCAATTGAAATCTACTTGAAGAAAGAAAGATAGACTTGGAGCCATGGTTTCAGGGGATTTGGTCCATGGTTGACTGGCTCTACTGCTTTTAGGTCTGTGGCAAAACATATAAACATCATGGTAAAAGTGTATAGCCCAGTAGAGCTGCTCACCTCCTGGTGACCAAGAAGGCTCCGGGGTAAAGACAAACTTCAAAGGAGTGCCTCCAGTGACTGACCTTTTCCAATCAGGTTCTAATCTCTCAGTATTCCATTCAGCCAAGAACGCATTAATGAGTTAACTGATCAATGACTCAACCGTTCTCAACAGTGCTACTACCTGAAGGTCAAGCCTTCAGCCTCTGAGCTTTTTGGAGAGACACCTTGTATTCAAGCCTGAAGGAGAGGGTGGGTAGGTGAGCACCATTTCCACCACCTCTGTGCGGGCTTCCTGATTGATGTGTGTGGTCTGATGCCTTCCCTGAGCAGTTTCAGCCACAGAGGAGCAGGCTTGCAGCTGCTAAGGATATGTGGGAAAGAGCACTGAACCCAAACAAACTCCTGGGTCCATGATGGATTTCCTGGGTGTCTTCCTCACACCCTTTGTTCTTTCTAACTCTGGTTTCCGTGTGTAAACAGTCGACTCACCGGATCCTTTGGCTTAGTCATCACTGCTGGTTCCTCATGGGGCAATGGTTGCTGAGGATGTCTTGCAAGGTCTTGGGTGTAGTGGAAAGTCAGGCTAAGAGAGGCCACTTTGAGCTGGGGAGAGCAAAGACCAGTGTCAGGGCACTGTCAGTTGTCAGGGGGTGGAACCCACTTGATTTGACTTCTCTCTTGTGATTTGTTGACTGTGTCAGAAAACTGTTGGTCCTTTCAGAAGTGGCCCCAGAGTTGCCAGTCAGGCTTGTTGCTCTCGGCTGGATCAGAGCACCAGCAATTCCCATCTGAAAAATACAAGAGCGTCTGAGCATAGCTCTCTATTTCTAGTCCCCAGTCCATCTCAACAGTAGCCAGAGGGAACATGGATGAGCCTACAGACAGTGAAATAAGGTAGACAGATGCCCCATGCTCCCATAAAGAAATACCTCTTCTTTTCTCCATGTGCTGGCTAGTTTTAGGTCAACTTGATACAAGCTAGAGTCATCTGAAAGGAGGGAACCTCAACTGAGAAATTGCCTTCATGAAATATGGTTGTAAGGCATTTTCTTAATTAGTGATTGATGGGGGTAAGGCCCAGCCCATTGTGGGTGGTGTCATCCCTGGGCTGGTGGTCCTGGGTTCTTTAAGAAAGCAGACTGAACAAGTCAGTAAGAAGCACCCCTCCATGCCTCTGCGTCGACTCCTGCCTCCAGGTTCCTACCCTTTTTGAGTTCCTGTCCTGGCTTCCTTCAATGATGGACTATGATGTAGAAGTGTAAGCCACATAAACACTTTCCATCCCAACTTGCTTTTTAGACATAGTGTCTCATCTTAGCAACAGAAAAACTAAGAGACCTCTGTACAATCCAAAAGCAATTTACACACTTTCATTGTACAATGGCACAGAATATACATGACAATTCCAAAATGAAGGCATGGTGGCATAGTGAAGAAATACTGAGCCAAAGCAAAACCTAATGACCTCAGCAGGGAAAACTCCCTTTCTTGTAATTCCATGTCTCATGGCAGAGTACTTGAATGGCTCTACTCTTCTGGTTGCAGCATACTCCCCACCCCTAGCTCCCATTGGGCAGATTCTACTCCCTGGCTATAGTTCTTCTTGACAGATGTCTAATGGCTCAGCAACATCTTGATGTCTCCAACATAATCCAGGCTTCCCTTTCACAGCTTCACAAAATGGCCTCTGAAGATTCAGTGCAGGGACCCTCCTGCCTCACACCTGGCTTCAGGTGCTCTCCTTAGCTACAGATTAAGAAGATTCCACACCCCCTTTCCTCACGACTTCATGATGTTCTTCATGACCCTAAATCCAGAATCATATAGATGGCACTGCCAAGTTTGACTTCCAACTTGGGCACCTTTGAATCACATGCTTAGCAGCTTTGTTTTTTAGGAGCAGAGAATCCCCTGGGCTTTTCTTTTACAAGCTGGAAGTTTAGCTGGATGAGGTGTTGACTTCAGGCCTTCCTGTCCCCCTTTATTCTACTTCAGACCAGGCCTTTCTTTAATCTTTTTTATCTCTTTGAGCACAAGCCTTAGCTCCAACATTATATTATCTGGTGTAATTTTTCTCTTCAAACTGTACATTTTTTATCTCGTTTTGTCTCACTTATTCTTTTTCATTGTATACCTGCATAAGAATGATAATTAATAATCACATGACAGAGTCAATATTAGGCTGTCTCGAAATCTCCTCTACCAAGGACATTAATCCATTATTTTTCCATTTAACCTCAAGCAGCTTCTTAGGATATGGGCAGAAAGTAACCACATTCTTCATCAAAATATTACAAGAACAGCCTCTAGTCAGTTGATAATATTGCTTCCTCTAAAACCTCTCCAGTTTATAGTATTTTAAGCAGTTATTTATTTAAGCTAGGATGGTCCATTAAGACAAACTTACAGCATTTGACCACTTTCCTAGACTAGAGTACCAAGGTCGTCCATGTGCTCCCCACAAAACAACATGTTCAAGTCTGTCACAGCTATACTCCACTTCTGGTATTACTTCAGTGTCAGATGCTTTTCTATTGCTGTGATAAGACACCAAGGCAAGGGGCTTACTTTATTTGGGGCTTTCAGCTCCAGAGGGTTGGAGTCCATGACCATCAAGGTGGGTTACCTGGCAATAGGCAGGCAGGTCTCAGTATTTGAGACCTTTTATCTTAAGACTCAACTAGGAGGCAGAGAGAGAGAGAGAGAGAGAGAGAGAGTTGGGAATTGAGTAGACTTGAAACCTCAGAGCCTGCCTCCAGTGATATACATCCCTCAACAAGGCCATAACTCCTAGTCTTTCTAAACAGCTCTACCAACTTGGGCCCAAGTGTTCAAACATAGGAGCCTATGGAGGAGAAAGTATTGTAGAATAATACACTGTAAATATATGTCTTTGCAAAGGCACCTTCTGATTGGTTTAATAAAGAGCTGAATGGCCAATAGCTAAGCAGAGAGAGAAAGAGAGGAGACAGAATCTCGGCACTGGTGAGATGCAAGAGGATTCGGAGAGGAAACAGGGGGTGCAAGATGAAAGGGAGGTAAAAAGCCACGAGGCAGAACATAGATTGATATAAATGGGTTAGTTTAAGCTGTAAGAGCTAGTGAGATAAGCCTAAGCTATAGGCTGAGCTTTTATAATTAATTATAAGTCTCCATGTCGTGTGTGTGTCTATCTGTGTGTGTGTGTTACACACACACACACACACACACACACACACACACACAGCTGGTGGCCCAAATAAAAATCCATCTACAGCAGGACTCTCTCTTTCAAACCACCGTACACAATGACCAAAAGCACCTTGGGAAGGAAAGTGTTTATTTCGTATTCCACTTCCAGGTAGCAATCATCACTGAGGAAAGTCAAGACAGGGACTCAAACACAACAGGAACCTGGAGGCAGGAACTGAAGCCATGGCGCCATGGAGACATGCTTGCTTACTGGCGTGTTCCTCAAGGCTTGCTCAGTATTCTTTCTTACACAACTCAGGACCGTCTGTCCAGGGATGGTACCGCTCACAGTTGGCTATACCCTCCTTCATCAATTACTGTAGCCTGCTACACTACAATATAGACTCCCATACATGATCCCACTGTTTGAATTCTGTTCCCTTAGATCTTATTTACTCCCCTGGGAGGAATACCTCCAAATACTCAAGGAATGTTAGGGGAAAGATGTTCCTTTTCCCTAAATTAACACATTTAAGGACATTATGCAAACAACCCCCACTCCACCCTGAGACTTTCTACCCCCTGAGCACATCTGTGGAAGGTGTTGAGAACTACCCTGCATGTTCATCATCGCTTCTTGACCTGCTTGAACTGTGAGCTGTCTTGGTATAAAAGCTTCAGGAAAGTACAGTCAAGGACTCTTGAACAATGTTACCTAGAGTCCCCTGGTTCTGTCACATCTTGAATTCAGCGTCAGTTCCTCCCTACTAATCACTGGTAGGCCATAATAAATTGTGAAAATGACCCACAGGCTTTCCCCATTTTCCCCAGGCATTTTCTCCATTAAGGTTCCTTCCTCTTAGGTTACCCTAGCTTATTTCAAGTTATACAAAAGCTAGCAAGCACACCCCTCTTCCTCACCTCTAGCAAGGCTGATTTGCCACTCACCTGCCCCACAGATATAACCTGAGCAGCCTTTCTCTCCTCTACTTCCACCTCCTCCCTGATCTCTAATTCCCCCACTTTACACTACTTATTTTTCGCAGCACATAAAACTTCCTATAGACTATGGAACTTGCCTCTTAAATATTCTTACTGTTTAATGTCTCTGTGACCTTGTTAGAATATGTATTCTCTGAAAACAGGGTGTTTGCTTATTCTCTTTTTGAATGCATCTTAGAAATCTAGAATAAGGTCAGCTTCCTTGAGTGCCATATGTCCCTTTAAAAGGGAAGGTCAACTGAAGAGCTTTTTATAAGACAGACAAGGACTTTGAACATCCAGGAAGTCACATTAAAACAGCTGGAGCCACAAGAACTACCCTAGGAATTGGTAAGTGGTGGGGTCACTGTCCCCCTGTGTCAGAGGTGGCAAAGCCTTCATTTCAGCATTTCAGTGTGTCTGTTTTTTAATGTTCTTTCTACCCTCCGTGGCCAACCCAGCCCCTGAGGCTGGCAGACTCCAGGGCTGACACAGAGGGCAATAGAGTCTGTGGGCTGTGGCTGGAGGTGGCAGAGCAACCATTTTAAACACAGACCTTGAATCTGAAACAAAGGTCTCTCTCCCCTCAGTCCCTCAGATCCTACTTCTGCACAAGGGTGGGGGCCAAGCTGATGATCCCTTTCTCAACGTTCTATTACTTTTGTTCCAGAAATCTCTGCCTTGCCTCCTGGAGACATCTCTTGTATCCTTGGGGCTTGGTGTGGTAAGAACAGGGAAGAGGTATTTCATAAATACTTTAGAACTAGTGGNGGATGGATGGATGGATGGATGGATGGATGGATGGATGGATACTTGAATGCAAGACAGACTTAGAGCTCATGGTTGGTGCTGATGCCCATATCTGACTAGAGAGTTAAGCATGGACAGGGTTTAGAACTCCTACAGGCCCTGTCTCTTGGCTACCTTGCACTTTGACAGGCCAGCACGAATGTGCTCAAGGCATTTGCTGCTCCTTATATGCTTCACCTCCAGGCCTATCTCCACCACAGTTGATGTATACTTTCTTCCTTTGTCTTCCTGGGAAACAAAAAAGCCTTCATCTTTATGCATCAACACCCACCCTCCCAAAACTTAGCAGAGTGCTTCGGGGGAAACTGAAAATGGGGTTTAAAAACTCCTGATTCCAAAGAAAGGAGTGGGAATTACTTCCCAGGAAAAGATATATCTGTTTACAAAGAAATGTCCACAGAGTGAGCCAGGTGCAGACACTGCTGTCTGTACAGAGTACACAATGGCTGTAGATTCGACTGTGTTCATCAATCGTGTTTTGGACCCCGATGCTGAGACCAACGGTTTATTTCTCCAATTCTCTCCATGACTTTGTGAATCAGTCCTACTGGTCTTTTATGAGAGTCACATGAGCCAAGGACCTTGCCATAAGTATCTGGTTGGTGGCAGAGCAGCCAACTGTCTTAGTAACTTTTCTGTCGCTGGGATAGAGTACTGTGACAAAATCAACATCAGGGAGAGAGGGTGCATTCTGGCTCACAGTTCAAAGGTACAGTCCATCATGGCGAAGAAGTCAAGGCAATGGGGACTTGAAGCAGGGGGTCACTTTGCAGCTACAGCCAGAAAGCAAGAGAACATTGAGTGCATGCTAGTGTCTGCACACCTTTTCATTTAATACAGCCCAGGAACACTTGTACAGGGAATTACCTTGACTGTCATTAAGATTTTTTTTCCCACATAAATTTGCACAATCTAGATAATTCCTCAAAACAATCCCAAAGGCTAACCTTACCCTTAGTCAATGGTCCTCAACTTTCATAATGCTGCAACCCTTTAATACAATTTCTCATGTTGTGGTGACCCCCGACCATAAAATTATTTCATGGCTATTTTATAACTGTAATTTTGCTACTGTAATGTAAACATTTGATAAGCAGGATATCTGATATATCACCCCTGTGAAAATGTCATTTGCTCTTCCAAGGAGTCATGACCCACATGTTGAAAACCATTGCTCTGGCTATTCCCTCATGGAGGTGCCTAGAGATTTCTCTCCTAAATGATTCTACATTCTGTTAAGATGACATTTAGCACTATCACATCAACCCTGAGCCAAAGACCCTCACATCAGTCCTCTTAATGCCCTCTGCCACAGTGCTGAGCTAAAACTGGAGATAATACCCCTGAAACCAAGATCCTGGAACCAATACCCACTGGAGTGACAGTCCTCAGTGTGGGACCTCAGGATTCCTTGCAGCAAGACTGCTTAATGTATTTGTTAGAATAAGAGTTCCTGTTCCCCTAAATAAGGATGTCAGGCATAGATCCAGGCAACCAGCCTTGTTATGGCTGTGCTGTGGGAAAGACATTGCACACTGACCTGGGTACCTCTGGAACTGTCACAGGAGAGCATAGCTAGCTGACAGTGGACCATAAAACACACTGACTGATAGGGCTGCATCCGTCCATCCTGCTTACCTTGGGAGGAGAAATGGAGAAGGGTGGCCCAAGCTACAGGGCCTTGTGTCGAATTGGGTCTCACGGACTGAATAGGAGTTCATGGGCTGGAGGACAGGAGGAAGAGGGGGACAACATTCAGAAAGACATTGGGGGTGGGGGGAACCCAGCCCGGAACAAGGGGTGGTTAGCCGCATCTGGTGCGGAAACCTAGGGCATGGGTATATTGTTTGGGACGTGATGGAGGCATCTAGAGAAGAAGTACATAAATGAATGGGTGCGGGCTCCTGAACTGCCCTGGAGCTCAGAAGGTGGAGGAGAGGAGAGTGAGATGGAGAGAGAGCAGCAGGAAGCATCATGTTGGGTAAAAGGGGAAAAAGTGGCCCTGAGAGGAGGCTGTGTAAATGGAGAGATTGGGGTACTGAAGAGTAGGTGGGGGGCACATGCCAGAGGCTGAGAGAAGCAGGATGTGGGAAGACTGTGAGAGGAGCTGGGCTTCCCTCAGATACGACTGTGGTACTGTTACCCTGGCAGGGAACACCACTGGCAGCTTGGGAGACAAGCTAGATGAAGACCACTCTACTTCGGGAAGCTTAAAGGGGTGGAGATACTCCTCCTCCCGCGATGGCTCCCTGCTGCTGAGGGCGGCCCAGGGTGAAACAGTTGCTCTTGAAGGGCCACCCTTGGGTCCCCAGTTCCCCTGAGCACAGAGAAAAGCCCCCCTCCTGTGCAACCAGCCTTCGCAGGGTGGAGGCTGCAGTTTTGAACAATGTCCCCAAGTCATGCGAGCTGTGGAAAGATTACCTCTGTCTTTATCTCGCTGGTTCTGGGAAGGCCCTGGCTGGCTCCTTGTTCTCAGTAACAGAATGAGAGGAGGGGAAGGCCAATGCTCCCTCCTCAGCAGACAACTGTTCTGTGGGAAACATGGCCTTCCTAGGCCCCAAGGTCAGCCTGAGAGCCAGCACTTAGGAGCAGGAACTGGAGCTGAGCCAGCTTTCAGGGGGGCTGTGGGCAAGAAGTTTCTGAGGGCCCTACTCACTGTTGAGTCTTCTCCACAGAGATGTTAAGGGCTCCCTGCCTACTCTGGGGTGAGTGAATGTCCTATCCTTCATAAATGACTTTCTTTGGCCAGGCGGGGCCTTAGGATATTGGCCACTCTACTGTAGGCCTGGCACAAGGGCACCATGCCACCAACCACAGAAGGATCCACCCATGCCCAGTCAGCCTGCCCTGGCCTCCTCAAATTCTATAAACAAGTTTTGGTAAGGGTGGGATTGTACCCTCCCAGCACTGAAGTTGAAGTCATATTGCCCCAAGCCTTGGGGCCTGACCTTATTTGGGAATAGGGCCATTGAAGATATAAGTAGTTAGGAAAAGAGCGTACTGAAGGAGGGTGGTTTCTAATGCTACTATCTTTATAAAAATTAAGAGCTAGGACATTATGCCCTCAGAGAGCATCTGTAATGATGAAGGCAAGGAGCTGTAAGCTGAGGGTGCCAAAGCATGTCTAGAAGCACCAGAAGCAGGAAAGAGGAAGAACATTCTTCCTCGGCCTCACAAGAAGCTCACCCTGCTATGCTGCCCTGAATCAGGAGCCTAAGAACCTCATACACCTGTTCTTAGGGCACCCATGCTGTGGTGCTTTGGACTACAACCCTGAGTAAGGGTTCCAGCTCCAATCCATAATGCATAGATGCAAGTCTGGCTCCTCAAATGTCCAGGAACTGGAGTCAAGACGACCAGTGAACTGCAAAGGAGATGGGACTATAGTCTCCCATGATAGGAAACCTGCCAGACTCCAGGCGCCATTATCCCTCTTTCATGTCTGGGGAGACTGAGTCACAAGGCTGTAGAGCTAGTGAGAGATGAGGTTCTGCTTTCCTGATTCCAAAAAGTCATGCTTTTGAGTCATTCTGGGAAGCCACCCTTGAGTAAACACAGTCTGCTATGCACTCATTCAGGAAGTACTGAGCCCACCTGTGCATCCCCCAGCTCTCTCCAGGTCAAGAGAGACAAAGAACAAGGTAGAAGAGTTTCTTTCCTCTTTGCAGTTTGCTTTCTTCAAATGCAGCTACCTAGTTAAGCAGCAGGGGAATGGGCTTGGGAATAGGGGAGGAGCATACTCTCACCACATTGCAAGCAACTGCCTGTGTCCAGCCGACTGTTTCAGCTGAGGTCTGATGGAGGTCAATTCTGAAGGAGACAAATGTGAGCGTTTGGGTGCATCATGAAAGACAGATTATAGTTTAGAAAAGCCAATATGCTGGTTTGCAGGAAGCCAGGGTGCCTTGGACCACACCAGGAGTTCAACTTTATCCTGAATAACAGGAAGAAATTGGGAAATTTCTGTTTGAAACTATTTCTTTCCGTGTGTAGAGAGAATGGATGGGGGTTAGTGGATGAGGGTGAGTGAGGAAGGACCTGTTTGGAGTAGGCCAAAGGAATCCAAGCAGAAGAAGTTGGTGTGGGATTGATGGGCATCTTGGTGAATGGTCAGCGAAGGCAATTACCGAGGAAATGCAGATCAAACCACAATGAGATATCACCTCAGCCCCACCAAGGGGCTATTGACAAAACAAAACAAAACAAAACAGCAGGCAAGTGTTAGCAAGGATTAGAGGAAATTGAAGCCTTTCTATACTGTTGGTGGGAAAGCAAAGTGGTATAGCCACTGTGGAAAACAGAATGAAGGTTCCTATAAATAAATAAACAAACAAGCAAACAAACAAACAAATAAACAAACAAGCAAACAAACAAACAAATAAATAAATAAAACAAAAAACCATAGGGGCAGAAAGATGGTTCAGCAACTAAGAGAACTTGCTGCTTGAGTTTGGCTCTCAGCACTCACATGGTGACTTACAACCTTCCCTAACTCTAGTTCCAGGGGATCTGATGCCCTCTTCTGGCCTCTGCAGGCACTAGGCATGTACATGGTACACATACATCCACACAGGCAAAACATTCAGACACATACAACTTAAAATGCGTATGTCTTTTAAAAAATTAAAAACAGAACAACAATAGAATTCAGAATTATACTACTGAGTATTCCAAAAAAACAGAAGTCAGGATCTTAAAGAGATAACAGTATGAGTAGCAATAGTCACATGATGGAATAACCTGGGATTCCATCAGTGAATGAATGGGTCAAGGGTGTACATATACAACAGTATATTATTATTTAGCCTCCACAAGGATGATATCCTGTCATATGCAACCCCGTAGATGAGCCTGGCAGACATCATGCTAAATTAAAAAGTCACAGAATTCAAATACCTCATGATTTCATTTTGTGAGAATCTAAAATCATGAACTCACAGAATCAGAGAGTTAAAAGGTAGCCATCAGCATGGGAGATAAGGAAACTCTTAAACATTCTTCATAACATTTCAATTAAGCAAGGTGAGAAAGTTCTAGAAATATGCTCTACAGCAATCTTCCTACAGCTAGTGATCTGGCATTCTACAGTTAACTGTAGTAATAATGTAGGTCACAGGCTATGCTCATGATGATCATTTTTTAAACGATTTTCTTGATAAACTGTTGGAAGTTAGTGACCTGGTACAATGATGTGCTATCTCTGGTTTTGGAAAATTTCAGAAATGGACTGTGTTTGATGGGGAATACCAAGAGCTTGTGTCTTATCTAAGCTGTGGTGAGATATCCAAGGCAACTAGAAAAGTGGTGAAATGAGACCTGAAGTTCAGAGGAGTGGGTAGAGCAGAGACAAAATGCAGGAGATACTGGAGTACCAGGAGGGGCCACATGAAGAGGTTGGAAAGTGCTAAGGGACAGCAGGGGACAACCAGGCTGGCCAGAAGGAGAGCAAGGATCAGGCAAGGAGACCAGGGCAGAGTAGCCAAAGGCTAGGTGGGGTCTAAACTGGGAAGTGTTGAGGAGTATATGGTTGTGTAGTCTGAGAGGAGTCCATTGAAAACTCAGACATACCAGTTAAGTTTAGTAGTTTGAGTCACTGGTGACATTAGTGGAGCTAGGCGATGTGGTGGAAGCAGAGTCTAGAGAGTTGTGAGCTGAGGGGTGAGAGGAAGAGAGGATAAAACACACAGTGTAGGCAACTCAGATCAGGAGACTTCCAGTTTTGCTTCCATTTTTCTTGCCAAGACCATCAAACATTTGACAGCCATTCTACAAAAGTTGAAGGGCATACAGCCTTGTTAGATACATCTGTAGATTCATCAAGAGACTATAGAAGGTCAGCAGCTGGGAAGGCCAGTGTGGCTTGATGCAAACTCTGACAGGCCACTCCAGCCCACCCCACTTTGGGGTCAGGTTAGCTCTTTTTGGACATGCTGGGAAGCAAGGGCAGGATAAATTGGATGTCGTGAAGACTGTCCTTGTAGGAGATGGGATGCAGAAAAGACCTGAGGTTCAGGGTTCAGACTTGAGAGTCAACTACCATGGGAGTAGATGAAACCCAGGGAAAGAAAACAGAAGGAAAGACAAAGGGACTACTTGGTGCCTAATCCAGGTCACAGACTCTAAATCCCTCTAAACACAATGGTCAGCTATGGCTCTTTGATGTGGGATTTCCCTCTGTATGCTGTGAATATCATTGGTTGATAAAGAAACTGCTTTGTGCCTATAACAGAGCTATAAGGGAACAGAGTTAGGCAGGGAAACTACCAATTACTTCAAGAGGAAGATGGACATCTTCAAGATTAAGAGGCCCCTTATGGAGTTGTTTAACCATTTGGGCAAAAAAAATGCTCTTGCCTGGACTGCTTGATGAACTGGACATGCAGGACCCACAGAGAGATGACTGCTATACTTGCCTAAAGGTGAGATGATCCTTTGGGGTTCCTGCTTCATGAAAAAGTCTGCAAAACATTCTGCAGGACACAGAAAAAAAGTGGCTGACAAACTGCCAATATAGGCAGAACTGTCTTTGAAATTTCCTGCTTCATGGAAAAATATTCTGTATACTATGGACCTGTAGGCTGAAGATGAATGCCCCAATGGTACAGAAAAACTTTGGGTGACTGTTCAGACAGAGAGATGTCTCTGACAATTTTAGAGTTTTAAAAGTTGCTTACAATGCACTTCCTGTTTACTTAGGTAATATTATATCCTTCTGGAGTCTT
>LOEQ01000946.1:379810-401312 GCA_001685075.1 Bramus lutescens | reverse complement strand
GTGATTTAATTAATACAGTTTCTGTGTGATTATTTTGGGGCTAAGCAGCCGGGAGCCAATAAGCAGCCCCCTCCTAACAACAACTCTTCTTTTGTTTTTCCTGTTTTTTTCTTTTGTGTTTCTGGGGATTTACCCAGGGGCCTCACACATGCTACACAAATACTCTACCACAGACCTACATCCCCAGGTATAAATTAACTATTTTCTTTATTCTATTTTTGTTTGGCAATACCAGGGATTGAACTTACCAGACAAATAAGTAATACTCTTAAGTATTGCACCTATCAGAAAATTCTTATGTGTAAGGTCCAGCAGTCCTGTCAGGTCGTGCACCTGAAGGAAGGGCCTCTAATCATGGATCTACAAGACTGGGTTCATGCTATTGCTCTATGACTCACAAGCCATCTGCTTATGGGGAAAGGTGCAAATGTCATCTGGGAGCAGCAGCCACTGCATCTTGATTCCCTTGGCTTAACCAAGATTGGCAGGCCCAGAGATTAACACAGCCATTGAATAAATAGATCAGACAGATGCCTTTCCTCAAAGCCCTTCAGCACAGTGACCAGGGGTTCTGTCCCATCAGGCTGCTGGAAACTGTCATGGAACCCTAAGCCACAGGCCTCATATAGTACTGGATATCTGTGTTGCCTCTTCACACTCTGATGAATTAGGTGCTGACTTAGTCAGTGTTCTATTGCTGTGAAGAGACACCGTGACTACAACAACTCTTTTAAAGGAGACTGTTTCATTGGGGTTGGCTTACAGCTTCCGAGATTTAGTTCATTATCATCATGGTGGTATTCAGGCACTCATGGTGCTAGGTAGGTAGCTGAATTCTAAATCTGGATCAGCAGGCAGCAGGGAGAGAGTGACACAGGGCCTGTTGAGCTTCTGAAACCTCAATGTCCTCTCCCAGTGACATACTTCTTGCCAGGTCAGACCTATTCTGAGAAGGCCACACCTCCAATAACACCCCTCCCTATGAGTCTATGGGGGCCATTTTCATTCAAACAACCACAGGTGCCTACCATTTCACCCCTGGGGGAAAGCTAGGATGGGTGAATGGTGGGGAGTCTGTCTCCATTTTCATGGAGCCCATGAGTCTGGACTTCTATACTCTGAAGCACCAACAGAAAAAAAAAAAAAGCCAGTATGTCAACAGATATCACAGCCAGTTATCTGAGGTTCAACTTGTGAAGGTCAAGTCCATTTTCACTCCCAGCTGCTGTTTTTGATTCTGACTCCTGTGTATCATGTCCAGGTGTCAGAGAACCCACAGGTCTTGAAGATCATTGGTAGGCACAGATATAAGGCTCAGTTTAGGGACTCCCCCATCTTCCCAAGTATGAAGGGCAAGAGTCAGCATGTCTAGAGTGGGCATCACCATAGGGAGACCGCCCCTAGACACCTTGCTCACAAACCTCTTTCAGTTGGGTGGGTGACTCTTGCAGGCTCTAGCCCCTCTCTGTCCTCCATGAAATTAATCCTGCTGCAGTAGCCTTTACAAAGAAACAAGGTTGTTTGGTATATAAATAAAAAACAAAGGCAAGGCCCATAAAACAAGAAATCTCCGGTGTGTGTATGTCTGCTGTGCCTTCCAGCTTTGCCAATGTAAGCAGGTTTTGGTTCTGAGCTTACCATGCTTGAGAAAGCTGGCAAAGCTGCCAGATTCCAACCCTATCATACCTCTGGTTACACGGGCAGACTTGAAGATGCTTTCTGAGGCTCTGGCGTCACTTACTTCCAATATCCAGGCCCCAAGCAGCCCTGGAATGTGCATGGTCCTGTCTGCTGTGCCCGGAGCCTTCAGGAACTGGCTGGGTCTCCAGGTAGATCTTTATCCTGGTCTACTGGTGGCCACCTGGCCAGGCCTAGCCTTGCTTCATAGGAGGGCCCGTGGGAAGTGATGGAGGGGGTAAGGCTGTGTGGGCCAGGGCATTTCTGAAACCCTCTCTAGTTGCTTGTTTGGAGAAAGACCTGATTCTCACCAGTGAGGGGAAGCAAGATGCAATGCTGTTAACAGGCCTTTTTCTCAGCTTCTGTGGGAAACTTTTCCTGGCTGTGCATCCCACTTTTGAAAGGGCTGTGGATGCACCCCTGTTCTCATAGATTTCCAGCCACTCTGCTTTTTGAGCGGCAAAGTCTGTAGCCAGCCTTGAGAAGGCTTTATCGTCTCTCGAGTTTGGTCATTTGGAGATTCCTTTGCAGGGTGATGACCGGCTAAGGGAGCAGAGACCTCACCGTCAGACAGACATGGGTCCCACATTGACTCAGCTGTAGAGAGCTGGCAGTCTGGCCAGGAGCCTCTCCTGAGCTGTTTATACATATGTAGACCGGGAAGGAGAGGTGTGCTTATCAGGTTGGCTGGCTGCTGTGCTGATTAATTTGATGCTATCACAAAGGTGCAGCCCCAGCAACCTCCAGGTACCTACTCTGCTTCTGCTTCCCAGGCCTGGCTCTGGCACGCAAGGGGCTCTGCTGCCTGAGACAGGAATTCCCTCAGAGGGATTATTCATGGTGTCATTGCCAGCTATCAGGAAGCTGCTGCCACAATGGCCTTTTCTTTCTCCCTCAGTCCCTGCCTGCCAGCTCTATTTATAACCCAGAGGATTCCCTGGGAGTGACTCACCTGTCCCAGCATTCTCCTCAGGAGACCTGATCCACAGGCTGCCTATCTCCTCTTCCTTGGCCTGGCTCTCTCCTCACAAGGCCTAGCCTAAGGATGCCTGTGAGTACTGTCAGTCCAGGCACCAGAGGACACTGACAGCTGGAGAGATGGGCAGAAACCTCAGTTCAGAGAAGAGGTGAACAAAAGTGGGGCCCAGCCTGAGGCCTAGTCAGCACGTGTGTCTCCATGGCAAGAATACAGGAGTCTAATCCATAAGGCATCTAGCCATCACAACAGGTGCTGGTCATGGCCCCGGAACAGGCGCTTGGCCTAACATCCCCAGCCTGTCAGGTCTCAGGCCTTCCATATGCCTAATAATGAGGTCAAGCTGGATTATAGAATGTCTAGTGGCTAAATAAGAGCCAGCATTCCTCAGGAATTTGTGGCATGGGTTGTCTGTGTCTAAAAGGAGTCCTTCCCTCCCCAGCTACTCATCTTCCTTATAACCTACATGAGTTGTCTGCTTTCAACCCCTGTTGTCTTGTGCTATCTTGTTACCTTCTAACTCTGTGTGTGTGTGTGTGCATCCACGCGCAAGCGCATGCGTGCGTGCGTGTGTTCCATCTCTTGCTATATCCTCTACTCTCTCCCACTCTTTCACTTCCCTAGCCCTGGCTTTGACAGATCTACTTCTCTCTCTCTCTGCTCTGGACTCCTCCAGATGCCTCTGGGTATTTTCTCTCTCTTTCTCACAGTAAAAACCTTCCCCTAACAGAGTGGACATATTGGCTGTTTCTTTCTGGCACTCCCTGCATACACAGTCCTCTGGGCATCTAGGATGCCAGTTCTGGGATGGCGGATGGGCCACTGCTGCAAAGTCCACTGCAGGTTATGTGCAGAACTGCCATCAGAATGACACCATCTCCACGAAAAGGACATGGACTGGTGCGGGACAATAGTCTATATTCTGTCAATTATGTTTTAAATAAACGCTGAGTGGCCAGTAGCCAGGCAGGAAGTATAGGTGGGATAACCAGACAGGAAGTAGAAGTGGGTCGATGAGAACAGGAGAATTCTGGGAAGGAGGAAGCCCATTCCTCCCCAGTCCTGCTNGTAGCCAGGCAGGAAGTATAGGTGGGATAACCAGACAGGAAGTAGAAGTGGGTCGATGAGAACAGGAGAATTCTGGGAAGGAGGAAGCCCATTCCTCCCCAGTCCTGCTCAGACAATTAAGAAGGAAGATGTGACCTGCCCCATTGAAAAAGATACCAAGCCATGTGGCTAACATATACTAGAATAATAGGCTAATATAAGTTATAAGAGCTAATACGAAGCCTGAGATAATGGGCCAGTTTATAACTAATGTAGACTTCTGTGTGATTCTTTGGGACCTGGTGGGAGGACAGAAACCCAGACAACAATGGATGGGACACTATGGTGGCCATAGGGAAAAGGAGCTCTGCCAGGGTCTCATATGGGCCAACCTTTCCTCAAGAGAATCCTTAGGCAGGACTCAGGCAGCCATTTCTTTGCTGTTCTGCTTTCTTACCTTACCTTCAGCTCTGAGTTCCTCCATGCTTTCCCTCATTCTCCCCCAAATTTCTCTTTAAAAAGGCAACAAGAAGGGAGCTTTGTATTCATTACCATGACAAAATGCCTTACAGAATGACTTAACAGGAAAGGGTGGTTTGGGCTCTTGGTTTGAGGAGGTTTTGTCTGCTATGATGGGGAAGGTGTGAGGAGTTCCAGAGACAGCAGATGGGGAAGGGACTCTTCATGTCACAGCTGAGCGCTCATGGCCCTACAGGCCCTTTTCTTTTATACTTTTGCCTTCCTGTAGATGATAGAAGAAGGATGGGTGGGTAGGTAGATAGATTGGTAGGTAGGTAGGTAGGTAGGTAGATAGATAGATAATATCTATCTATCTATCTATCTATCTATCTATGATTGATTGATGGATAGATAGATGGATGATAGATAGATTAGAAAGATAGATCAAGTGTATTTAAACATTAAAGTGACCTTTAATTGCTATCATTTTAAGAATTGAAAACATTGTCTTAGAATAATTGTGAATCTCTCCAAATGAAGTCTGGAAACTTAGAAATAAAGACTGTGGCAGCCCCGTACCCTCTTCCACAGCAGCCCTGAGAAGGTTGGATGGCCATGGACAGCAGACTGTCCTCTGTACGTTCTTAGGCTTATCAGAAAAATGCGGAAAAAGCTGTGCTGACGTTCACAAACACCTCTGACACTTTCAACCCTGAGCCGGTTTGACACTGCCAGCAGGTGAGGTAAGCAGATCTGAAGATAACCATCGCAATAGCTAGGCGTTTCCAGTGAGCAAAGCTCTGCTCTCTGCACTTAACAAGAATTCACCCACTTGTTCCTCTTAACCCCTTAGCAAGTACTTAGGTGATCCACACCATACAAAAGAGAAAATGGAGGCACAGAAACACCTTTGTGACACACTGTGACATAATTTCTAGTGGCAACACTGGACTTTGACCCCAGGCAATCTGGCTCAGTATAACTACTCAGACTCACACAGGAGTCATAGGGGGCACTTTCCTGAAATGCTTCTCATGCCAGCTAGGGGCATGAGTAACATGTCCAGCTGTTGAACATGCAGCTCATAATATTACGGCTTATGACAAGCAAGAGTGGCAGGTGAGGAGTCAGCAGAGGCACAGGGTCTGGTGGGAAGGGTCTTCTGGGTCTGTGCTGCCCTTGGCTCTACTGCAAGTGGCACCCTGCACCATCTTCTATCCTCTGCCATCATCTGCATGGAATTGTGTCCAGATGTCTTCTCTTGAGGAGTCCAGTAGATGTTGAGCCTGGTTCTACATGGTCAATGATGGGGATGAGTTGGCTGAAAGGCTCTGGCCTGGGATCAGGAGACTCAGTGAGCATGGGCAGCAGTACCCTGCCATACCACAGGGCTGTCTAGTGTCTCCCTGGATGGCTTCTTCTCCCAGGGAGGAAGGCCCTTTCTCCAGCTATTTGGACTCCAGGATTAGAGATGTTGGTTTTCCTAGGACAGGGAGTGGCTGCAAGAAAGGGCACCATGGTGGATTTGTTAGGAAGATATAAGCCATAAACCTCAGCTTGATTGCTGATTATTTTTGATCTGGGCAGCTACAAGCTCAGATATGGGCTTTCTTCTGGTTTTAGAAACATTTGAGGATGTCAACAGTCACATGATGTTCAAATGACAGTAATCTGGGTGTGGTGGTTTGAAAGAAAATGGCCCCCAAAGGGAATGGTACTATTAGGAGGTGTGACCTTGTTGGAGGAGGTGTGGTCTTACTGTAGGAAGAATGTCATTATAGGGGTGGGCTTTGAGGGTTTTTTCAGTGTGACAGGGAGTCAACTTCTTGTTGCCTGCAAGATGTAGCACTCTCAGCTTCAGCACCACAGCTTCCAGAGTCCACCATGTTCCCAGTCATGATGATAATAGACTAAACATCTGAAACTAAGTGAATCTTCCCTAGTAAATATTTTCCTTGTGAGAGTTGCTGTGGTCATAGTGTCTTTTCATAGAAGTAGAAAAACCCTAAGACTCTGGGTTTCTATTCTAGGACTTAGATCAGTGTAGGAAGAGCCTTCAGCACACATGGCAGAAAATGAAGGCAGTTCCAACCCCACCAACTACTAACCACGTGACCTTGGGAGAAGTCCTGAGTGCCTCAATCTTTCAACTATTGGTTGTCATTAAAATTAATGGAATTAACATAGAACTAGGCCCAGTTAGTCCAGCTCTGTCCTGGGCACTCAGGGCATGGCATGCAAGGAGCATGAGAGTCAGGACTGCTTCCCTAGTACCCTTTAGGACACAGACCACATGTGCTCTGTGATGAGGGACACTGGGTTCCAGCGAGAAGAAGCAGCTACCCTGGAAGAGTTGCCTAAGGATACAGCTCATGGGGAGACAGTAACTTCCCAGAAGGGCTGTGTGTGAGAGACAAGTCCTGAGCATGGATCAGATGAGGAGTAGGCAAAGAAAGACAGGTTAGAAGCAGAGTAAATAGAGGTTTTCAAGGAGACCAAAAGGGAATTTTCTCAGTGTAGCAGACAGTATTAAGAAACATCAGATGGGACCCAATATATTACTTTGCTTGCTGTCACTGTGCTGAACACCACTACCAAAAGAAATTGCAGAACAAAGGCTTATTTGAAACTCAAACTAGGAACCTATGGAAGCATTTTTCTCAGTTGAGAGTCCCTGTTCCCAGATGACCCTAGCTTGTGTCAAGTTGACACAAAACTAACCAGCACAGTCAATTACAAGAGCAATAAATGTCGTACAAGTTTTGATCCTACAAGCAAATGGATGGAAGGGGGCATTTGTGATTTAAATAATGTTAGCTGTTGGAGAAGGCCGTTTGTTGGTTCCTGGCCACCCAGCTAGCTTAGACCCATTTCTGAAATTAATACAGAACTGTATTAATTAAATCACTGCTTGGCCCATTCATTTTAGCTTCTTATTAGCTCTTATATTAATTTTACCCATTTCTATTAATCTGTATATTACCATGTGTCTGTGGCTTACTGGGTAAAGTTCCCAGCATTTATCTCCAGTGGCTCCATGGCTTCTCTCTAACTCTGCTTTCCTCCTCCCATTCTATAGGCCAAGCCAGTTTCTTTATTCATTAACCAATAAAAGCAACACATAGACAGAAGGCCCTTCCACACCAGTAAGCACAGTACTGACTTAGACAAATCACTGCAAGATGGATTGACTCCCAACATACTTGGTGGTGAGCAACTGAGCAACAGACTGAATGAATGAATTGATGTATTTGGTCATTGGAAGAAAGGGAGAAAGTAGCATGGCCAGTGAGGAAGAGGACAGAGGAGGAGAATGGAACATAGCAGTGGGAACACTGAGTCAGGGAGGTGGAAGGATATGGTAGTGGCTGAAGAAGGGTGTTGGGAGTGGGTAGGTATAGGCAGAGACTGCTCATTCATTTCCTGGCCACCCAGACCCAAAATAATTATACAGAAACTATATTAATTAACACTCTGCTTGGCCAATTAGTTCATAAATGTTTCTAGCTAATGTGTACATCTCGAATTAATCCATTTCTATTATTTTGTATTTTACCATGAGGCTTGTGGTTCACCAGTAAGGTTCCAGGGCATCTGTCTCCTTCAGCAGCTACATGGTATCTTCTTGACTCCACCTACTCTCTCTATGTATATCTGTTCAGATTTCCCACTTGGCTATATTCTTCCCTGCCATAGGCCCAAAGCATATTTTTTATTAACCAATGGTAATAAAACATATTCATAGCATACAAAAGGGAATCCCACCTCCCTTTTTCTGTCTAAATAAAAAGAAAGGTTTTAACTTTAACATAGTAAAATTACATATAAGAAAATAGGTATCAAGCAAGAATTAAAGTTACATTATTTAGTCCATTTACATTTGGCAAATTAAGGAAAATACTCTATCACCAATCCTATCTTTGTGAATATAAAGTTTTATATCTAATTTATCTTTTATGATTATCTGGAATACTTTTCCATGAAGCAGGAAATTTGAAGATCTCTTATGCCTTGTACTGGGAAAGTTCATCAGTTGTTTTCTTCTGTGTCTTGCAAAATGTCTGACAGTTCTCTCATGAAGCAGGAACCCTAAGGGACTGTCTCACCTTTAGGCAGGTTAAGCAGTGATTTTTTGTAGGTCCAACACGTCCAGTTCATATAGCATAACATCAAGCAGTTCAGGTAAGAGCAATTTTTTGCCCAAATCGCTAACAAACCCCATAAGGAACCTCTTCAATGCCTATCATCCTCTTGAAGCAGATTGGTGCTGCCAGGAGCAGATGTATCTCATTGTCACGAGAAGTCCTAAGTTCTTAAAACATTTCAAATGCCATATTCTGTTAGTCTTTGAAATGCTTAAAGAATACCTATCCATCTGAAAAATATCTCTGCACATCTAGAAAACCTAACTAAAATGACTTCAAATTTGATTATTATAGATGATTATCTATTAACTTGAATTTTATTATACATTCATTTTAAAGGAGCTGCACAAACACAATATCTTAATTAAGAGAAAAATATTCATATAACAAAATTGACCTTAAATTTGTATCAATAAATCAAGAATCATACCAATGCAAAGTATTCATCTCTTTAGAATAACCCCTTTAAATGCAAACAAACATTTATAAACAATCATTTAGGGAATTTGGGCATTGTATTATATACTACTTCCTGCTGATTGGGGGCACTATCAATCAGGTTTTTCATGGAGTATCCTGTATGGTAGGTCCATCTCAGCCAGCAGTCCTGAAGCTGTCATGGATGTTGGGTGATCTGGGCTGTTGCCTCGGGGGGGGTCTTGTTTGATCAAACAATATTAGCCAGTAAGGAATACACAGCTTTCTATGTTCTGTGGAAACAAAAGCAGAATCTCTTTTCCAAAGCAACATAGCATATCCATAGAGCTAAATTTTGAAGTCAAGATACCCTTATGTTGATTTAACGTAGTAACATATATAATGAAATGTGTCTCTGTATTTAGCTCATTTACAGTCAAAAAATTTGAAGAAAACACAATAATATGCATAATCCAGACTCTCCACATATATTCCATCTTTATGTGGCTTATTTTTCTCTACTCCTTTAATCTATGACTGTCTGTACTCTGTTATATTACTTTTACTGTTTCTTTAAAGATTTCATTTTATTTTTTAAAACTATTTCTTTTCATAACTGTCTATATTCATTTTATTCTTTCTCCCAAGCCTATGTACATTTAGCTAACACTATGACTCATTTAGAGGTCTTTTTCATCTGAATCTGTCTTTATTGCATATCTGTAATCATTTTCTGACCAAGAATGCTTATTATTTTATTTTTTAAAGCTAAGTGGGCATGGCTAGGACCAACTCTACAGCCCTGCCTGTTTGCTCCACCCAGTTTAACATTGCAGAGGTATTTTTACCACCAGCTCTATTAGCCATGTTCTCTGCCCCAGCTACAAGGATGTGGCAGGTCTATGTCTCCATTAAGCTATTTGTAACACGCTGCTCACAGACCCCATTTAAGTGCAGGACTTCCCAAAAGAGCCAGAGCTATTTGTGTCACCAATGCCAGCACAAACCAGGGAGCCCTCCCCTAAAGAAGCTGCACAGCCTTCACTGCCAGTGCTGAGTCAGGAAGACCTCTTGTAAAGGAGCTATGGCTCCCCTGCTTGCCTCCAGCAAAAAGAGCCCATCAAAAAAAAAGCAGCTACCAAGAAGCTACACTAAACTCTATTCTTTTGTGTCTATAATTTCTTTCCAAGCTCTCTCAGGTTTCATATGGCTGTAGTTGCCCCATGTTGGGTGCCATTTTATAGGTGGAGACTGTTTATTCTTTTCCTGGCCACACAGACCCAAAATAATTATACAACACTGCTTGGTCAATTAGCTCATACATATTTCTAGCTAACTCTTACATCTTGAATTAACCCATTTCTATTATGTTGTATTTTACCACAAGGCTTGTGGTTTACTGGTAAGGTTCCAGGGCATCTGTCTCCTTTGGTGGCTACATGGCATCTCCCTGATTCCACCTACTCTCTCTATATATCTCTGTTCAGATTTCCTGCCTGGCTGTATTCTACCCTGCCATAGGCTCAGATCAGCTTTTTTTTTAATTAACCAACAGTAATAAAACATATTCACAGCATACAGAGGGGAATCCCACATCAGAGAGGATCATGGAAGTGAAAGGGAAGAGGATGGATAAGAAGAGGTCACAGTGGAGGGCAGGTCAAGACTTGATGGGCCATGGAGATAGAAACTTATCTGATTGGTGAAGAAGGTAAAGCCATAAGCTGATGACATTTTCTGAGAAATGAGAGCTGGGGAAAGAGTGTGATGAGGGAGGAAGCAGCAATGGAAACTGCAGCTCCAAACCCACAAACAACTTTCTCACTGGTGTAAACCAGTGCTCCTCTACTTTCTTGGTGGGTTTGGGGCAGGCCCAGCCTGAGAGGTCTGAGAAGAAGTCAATGGGACCAGGGAAGACTCAGAGAGAGAGAGTCTGGTGAAGAACTTAGGGGTGCGGAGATGATGGGAGTCAAGTCAGACTAAGAATGAGTGAGTCACAAGTGAATGCATCCCCTAGTGACGCTGGGCTGGTTAACAGGGAAGAGGGAGTGCTGATGACATCATGCTGGGCCCATTCTTCACCATTGTCCATTGTTGAGAGTGGGAGTGAAAGGTGGTGTCGTGCCATGTGGCATGATGAGCTTTCCTAGGGCGAAAGCACATTTTTATTCTTGGCAATCCCATCATGAAACTCCAAGAGTATTTCCCCAGCCATTTGTATCCTTATTTATACAGGTGACTAATCCCTTCATGAGGAGAGCCAAGCTTTCTGTCTCAGTTATATGGAGATACTGGGGAGAATTACTCATAGGTTTCAGAAGAGATAGATATCTAGAAATTATTGAGACAGTTTCTATATGCAAATAGCATTGTTGAGCCCTGAGTCCTGTCACTATCCAGGTAAGACTAGGCGCAGGAAGTAGGTAATCCCAGGCAAGCTGCCCACTTCATACATGGCAAAGTGCCCCATCTCCCATCTCCACATCCACCAGACTCCTAAGCCCACCACTCTCACAAGGTAAGATTATCCATAGAAGCAACTAGAGAAGAAAGAGTTGGCAGTCTGAGAATTTAATACCTCTGCTCTAGTTACATTACAGCTAGTTGGCAGAACAGTGTCTAAAAGCAGGTGTGTCCTGTGTTCATTTTGGGGCCCTGTCTGCAATATCCCTCAAAGGCACAAATAGGCCCTAATAAACCATGCTCAAAGGGTGAGAACCATAACCCAAGTAAAAAAAAACAAGCCAGCTGAAGCCTGGACCCAAGAAGAAATGAGTGGACATTGTCAAAGATAAAGAACTTCCCATCCCTCAAAACAATGTAAACAAATCCATGAAGAAGAGCAGGACACCATGACATTCAAGACTAGATTGCTTAGCAGGGTGGTGATGATGCATGCCTTTAATCCTAGCACTCGGGGAGCAGAGACTAGTGGATACCTATGAGTTCAAGGCCAGCCTGATCTACAGAGAGATTTTCCGGACAGCAGAGCCACACAATAAAAACTATATCTGGAAAAACCAAAACCAAACCAAACCAAACCAAAAAGACTAGGTTGTCTTTAGGACCAAACTCTAAAAGTGAAATAAAATCTGTGTTACCAGGACAGGGAACTATGGTCTGTTTCATAATCAATAAATGGTCAATTGAAATGAATTTTCACTTTACTTTTAGCTACTGGTGTTAATCCTGAGATTCAAGAGAGAAAAATCAATTCCTCAATTTTGAGCCAAAGTTGAAGCAAGCTTCAATTAAATACTGTCCAGGAAGATGGACTCTGGCTAGGTATGCTCCTGGGTTCTCAGGAAATGGCCACGAGTCATGCTTTGCAGAAGCTTTAAAAGGGACAAAACCATGGGACCACCATATTTCTCATCAGGTTCAGTCAGGGGCAAGCATCTATCCTGCCACATTTTCTGCCTACATATCTCCCGCCTACATCCAATCAGAGGCAAGCACACATTCTGACATCCTTCCTGCCCACGTACCTCCACCCACATGTGATCAAGCACATTCAGAGCAGATGGGTCAAACCAACATAGGACACACAGGAACGATTCTTAACTGCCTTAAACAACCTTTAACCTGCAAGGTATATTTTTCCTGTTTTGGTCTCCCACTGATTATTTGTTTTTGAAACATTTGTAATATGAGCACATGTAGAAGGGGTTCATATGCACATAGAGATATCTAGGGGGTCAACCGTGGTGTCACTTTTCAAGACAATCTATGCAGTTTTGTTGAAACAAGGTCTCTCATTGGGACCTGAGGCTGGCCATAAGGTTCGAAGAGTTGACTGGCGTCTGCCTGTCTCTTCTCCAGCACAGGTATTAAGAGCGTGTGCTACCATATCCAGCTTTTCCGGTGTGTTCTAAGGATCAAATTCAGGTCCCCATGTTTGTGTGACAGTACTGCCTGATCTTTGAGCCTTGGCTGCTAGAGAAGTTCTGAGTCCCTTCCTTGAAAATTCAGATGTCCTTTTGAAACCAAAGTGGGTCGACTTAGCCTGACAAGCTGAAGTAAAGTGGGTGATCCCAACACTTACTCACATAAATAATGTTCCTGGTGACAGAAGTAGGGGGGTCTGTTTTGGGTTCCCTTATGCCCCCACCTCCATGGCACCTCTTAGCAGATTCCCCAAAGGGACACTCATTATCTCTGGACTTGGTGACTGGTGGGGTTTCTTACTCCCAGTGGGTATCTCTCTTAGCCTCCCTGAGCAGTTGCTCAGATGGCCAAATCTTTCCGAGACAAAGCCTCTGGAACCCTGAGCATGGGTAATACGAGCATGTGCCACCATATCCACCTTTTCACATGGGTTCCAGGGATCAAATTCAGGTCCTCCTGTCCCCATGTGTGACATGTTTGTAATCCTTTAGGATTACACATGCAAATTTAGTCACACAGAAAATCCTCAATGCCTAGGCAGGAGGAACTCAAGTGTTCGCTGAGACAGGAAGATTATAAGTTTGAGGTCAGCCTGGGCTACATAGCAAGATGTTTTCCCCAACAAACCTCACTGGCCCCAAAAGGAAAGAAAATAAAATCTTTAGGGAGGTAAATGAAGATCCTAAACAATAGCAGTTGGGGTCCTTTGAGTGTATTTGGTTTGTGAAAATGAAGCCATTGAGAACCAAGCCCAAAGCAGGGTGGCACTCTGAGAGGGTGGACTCTGGAGTTTTTAGGTAGCTTAAAGAACTGACCCCCAAGGGCATTTCTCAGATGAGCAGTTTTAGTCGCTAGGAAAATGGAGAAAAAGGAAACAAGTTCTCATTTCCCCCAAACACCCAGCGCTTGTTAGCTATGTGACTTTGAGCAAGTCGCAGAGCCTGTCTGGATTGTATCTGGAAAGCTCTCGAGAGGAAATGTGCGTTACCTCATACAGTTATTACAGATCACATTATTTTTCCTCTCCCTGTGAGCTGGAGCTCCCTCTGTGAGGTCTTCGTTCTAAGCAGGTCCTTCCATTACTTTCCTACCCAAGCCTAGAAGAGGCTGTTTTCTTAATTGCCTCTTCAAAACCAAACAAAACACAAGACCCAGATCTGTGACATTTGCCAGTTTCTGTGGTGTAAATACTTCCACAAATGAGCTTTAGTTATCAATAATTTAGCAGGAGGCTCACAAAGTTTCATTCAGCAGTGGGCCATTGTCACGGCAGGAGCTGGCTGTATCATACTGATGTCCCTTCCCCATCTCTCTCTCCCTTCCCCTTTGTGTTATTCTACACAGAACATTTACCATTTCTCTGCCTTTTACATTTAGCCAACTTCCGTGAATAGGTTTCTTATGAAAGTTCCTAGCTGGTGGGTATGGTGGACTTTGGGTATTCTGGTCATTCTGGTCATTCCACAACTTCCTGAGAACTCCCCAGCCATCTCACCAATAGGAGTGCTCAGGGGGGACGCTGTCTTGCAGAGTTGTGCCAGGTTTTCTTGCTCCCCAACTGCTGTATGTGTCATTCTCCCTTATAACAAACGCCTCTGGTGACTCCTCCACCCCTAGCTAATTGCATTCCATTTTTCAGAAGAGGCAGGATGAGCTAAGGCAGCCAGGGATGGGAGAGAAGAGCAGGCTGGCCAACTGCTTGCATAAGGCCACACCAGGACGTTCAGTAGAAGAAAGTGTCATCCATAGCTCTTCTGGTGGTAGTGTACCTGCATGTGAAAGCTTCCTTCCCGGGCTGGCCTTAGCCACGTGCCATGGTCTGAGGAACTGTGAGGGAGACTTTGTTAGCTCCTAAAGGTCAAAGAAGTCTCCTTTTATTCATGCTTTTGATTTCTGTGGTTGCAACTACTTTAGGTCAATCATGATCTAAAAGTATGAAAGAGAAAGTTCTAGAAATAGACTTTCTGATTTTCAAATAACTTCCATCATAATGGAGTATTGTAGTTGTTAATTTCATTTTCATGAAATGTTCCTCTAAGTCTTTTTCTGTGCTTGATTTGTAAACAAAAACCGAGCATAGATGTGTGGGTACAGGGAGAAAACATAATTTACACAGTTAGGTGCTGTTTGCCATCTCAGACCTTTGTGGGTGTCATGGACTGCCTCTCTCAGGACAGGAGGGCAGCTGTGTTTATATTTACCTGTATCAGCTCTGTAAGGAGGTTCACCATGCTGTTTCACAGTGAAACTAGGTCACACATCTAGGTTCCAATGGCTCCTTCTCAATGGCCTTGTGTTTTGTTTATTTTGGTCTTCGTTTTTGTTGTTGAACCTCCCTCCCATGCTGTGAATCAAAACTAAGGCCTGGTACATAGTAGGCAAGTGCTACATCCCAATGCTCCCTCCCCCACCAAGAAATATTGGTAGATGGGCAAATTCACATAATCCTCAAAAATGGTTATTTCATCTTAACATCTCAAAGTCTTCAAAATATCCATCATGTCCCTTAAGAAAAATCTCTTAATTGTGTTAGTCAGTCCAAACTAATCTCTATATTAACCTCAAAATCCTAGTTTATGGCTCCCTGGAACTGGCAGATCATCTGTATGGGCCAGATTGGAAGTATCTGAGGCTCTGCCAATCACAGGCTCTGTTGTAACTGTGTGAAAGCAGTCATGGATGGTACAAGGATGACTGAGTGTCACAGTCCCCTAGACTTCACATATGGAGACTAAACTTTCAATTCTATATAATTGTCCTTTGCCATGAAATGTCATTCTTTAAACCACTTTTTCAAATGTTAAAATTTATTCTGAGTGGATGAACAAAATGCTGATGTGGGATTCCCCTCTGTATGCTGTCAATACCATTGGTTAATAAAGAAGATGCCTTGAGCATGGTGATAGGGCAGAACTTAGGTAAGTGGGGAAAACTAAACTGAATGCTGGGAGGAAGGAGGCGAGTCAGGGAGAAAGGAGGCGGAGTCAGGGAGAAGCCATGAAGCCTATGTTGGAGATAGACATGCTAAAATTTCAGTAGGCCATGACCTCGTGGTGATGCACAGATTAATGGAGATGGGTTAAATTAAGATGTAAGAGTTAGCACATAGGAAGCTAGAGCTAGTGGGTTAAGTAGTGTTTTAAATAATGTAGTTTCTGTGTGATTATTTCAGGAGTCTGGACAGCCAGGAAGCAACAAGCAGCCTTTCTCTAATAAATTAGTGTGCCAACATGGTAGACTAAATCCATGTAAAACCTGAGAAAGCTTAAAAAAGGAATCCTAGATACAAAAGAACAAAGTTAAGCATAGTTCAGTAGCAGAATTTTCTTTGGTGGGCTCTGTTTGCTAGAAGCAAGCCAGAGGCATGGCTCCTTTAAAAGAGGTTTTCTTGATTCAATGGTAGCAGGAAAAAAGCCACACTGTTTTGAAATGCCAGCTTTCTGAGCCATGATGCCAGCATGAACTCTGGCTCTTTCAGGAGGCCAAGCATTTAAATGGGGTTTGTAAGCAGTGTGTTACAAACTGCTTAATGGGTTGACATAGATCCACTGCATACTTGGAACTGAGGTGCCGTGCATGGCTCAGAAGCAGTGAACAGACCTTCTCTGCCATGTCGGACTGGGCTGAACAAGCAGGAAGGCCCTATATACCCTAGTAATGGGGCAGCTTAAGTTTTTAAGAAGTGCTTAGCATTTTAAGAAGTGTTTCTGGTCAGAAAATAATTACAGATATGCGATAAAGACAAATCCAGATTTAAAAAAAAAGACCTCTAAATGGGCCATATGTTGAGTAAATGTACGTAGGCTTGGGAGAGAAAAGAAAAAGAATATAGAAGTAAATGGTTTACAAAAAAAACAACAAAGTCTTTAAAGAGACAGAGTACAGACATAGATTAAAGGAGTAAAGAAAATAAATATTAAAAAGTAAGAAAAGCTATGTAAAAATGGAATATACACAGAGAGTCTGTATTATGTATATTATCATGTTTTCTTTAAATTTTTTACTGTGAATGAGCTAAGTACAGAGAGACATTTCATTGTATTGGCTGCGAAGCCAAACTAGCAAATATATTATGAAGGTATTTTGACTTCAAAATTTAGGTCTAAGGATATGTTGCTTTGGAAAAGAGGTTCTTCTTTTGTTTCCACAGAGGATGAGAACTTGTGGATTGCTTCCAGACTAATATGGCTTGATGCAACAAGACCCCCTGAAAGATTGCCTTGAACACCCCTCAAAAAATACTTTGCCCAACAAAAAGCAGAAAGCAGTTTGGAGAAGAACTACATCCATATTCTCAAATATTATTTTAAAATGTTTGTTTACATTTAAAGGGGGATATGCTATAGAGATTTGCATTGGTATGGATTTTGGTTTATTGATACAAATTTAAGACCAATTTTGTTTTATGTATATTTCTGCTCTTGATTATGGTATTGTGTTTAAAAATGTAATGTAAAATTAAGAAATACAGGTTAATAGATAATCATTTATAATAGTCAAGCTTGTAATTATGTTAGTTAGGTTTTCTAGATGTAAAGAGATGTATTTCAGATGGATAGGCATTCTTCATACCTTTCAAAGGCTACAGAATATGGCATTTAAAATGTTTTAAAAACTTAGGACTTTTTATGATACTGAGACACATCTGCTCCTGGCAGCACTAAGCTATTTCAAGAGGAAGATGGGCACCAAAGAGGCTCCTTATGGAGTTGATTAGTCATTTGGGCAAGAAACTGCTCTTGCCTGGACTGCTTGATGAACAAGACACACAGGACCCACAGAGAAATGACTGCTGAACTTGCCTAAAGATGAGACTAGTGTCTCTTAGTCAAGGACACTTCAGGGTTCCTGCTTCATTAAAAAGTCTGCCAGACATTCTGCAGGACACAGAAAAAAGTGACTGACAAACTGCCAATATAGGCAGACTGTCTTTGAAATTTCCTGCTTTGTGGAAAAGTCCGCTGTATACTATGAGCCTTTGGGCTGAATATGAATGCCCCAATGTTACAGAAGAACTTTGGGTGACTGTCCAGTTAGCAAGATGTCTCTGTCAATTCTAGAGTTTTGGAAGCTGCTTACAATGTACTTCCTGTTTACTTAGATAATATTATATCTTTCTGGAGTCTTTGATGGAGTTGAAAAATAGATAATAATAATAATAATAATAATAATATAGCTTTCCTTAGTTATGATAAAAGATAAAATAGAAATAACTGTAATTCTTGTTTGATAATGGTTTTATGTAATTTTACTATGTTAAAGTTAAAACCTTCCCTTTTTATTTAAACAGAAAAGGGAAGGTGATGTGGGATTACCCTCTGTATGCTGTCAATAATACCATTGGTTAATAGAGAAGCTGCTTTGGCCCTATTGATAGGCCAGAACTTAGGTAAGTGGAGAAAACTAAACTGAATGCTGGGAAGAAGGAGGCAGAGTCAAGGAGAAGCCATGGAGCCTCTGCCAGAGACAGATGTGCTGAAATTTGCTGGTAGGCCATGACCTTGTAGCGATGCACAGATTAATGGAGATGGGTTAAACTAAGATGTAAGAGTTAGCAAATAAGAAGCTAGAGCTAATGGGTTAAAGCAGTGTTTTAAATAATATAGTTTCTGTGTGATTATTTTAGGAGTCTTGGCAGACAGGAACCAACAAGTGGCCTTACTCCAAAAAAAAAAATGCTGTATAAAAGCAGATAGCACAGTATATTTGGACTGCAGTCCATGGTTGGTGACCCCGCATTGGAAGATTCTTTTCAGTACCACAGTCCTGGCCCCTGGCTAGAAGGTTGTCCTTGTGGCTCTTCTCCAGTAGTGCCCCAGGACTCTGCTGTTGTTCTCTGGCCTTCTGGTTCTTCTTGTTGCTGGCAGGGAGGTAGAGTCAGTTCCCCTCACATTCCACTGGATGAAAGTCAGTCAAGCCAGCCAGGACATCCAACTGCAATGAGACAGAGACAGGCACATTAAGTCCAATGGTGTGTCAGGAGCGAGTGAACAGGCAACTTGGTGACCCCAGAGCAGTATGTTCACTGATCCCATGAATTCCCACACAGCAGCTTTTACAGTGAAGGCACAAGGCTGGAGGCGAGGTTGCTTGTGGCGGGGGAGGGCAGCATTTTCAATAACATTCTCCCATTTAACTTGGTACTTATGTATTATAGGCCAGATTAAACTTTTACCTTATTTATTTATTTATTTATAGTTTTTTCAAGACAGGGTTTCTCTTTGTAGCCTTGGGTGTCCTGCAGCTCATTTTGTAGACCAGGCTGGCCTCCAATTCACAGAGATCCCCCTACCTCTGCCTCCCAAGTGATGGGATTAAAGGCATTTTTACCTAATTTTTACTGCAGCCCTATGAAATATGTTGTTACTTTCCTAGATAGGTACACAGGGTATCATTGGGAGCTCTTAGTCAAGGACACACAGCTGTGGGGAGTGTAACCAGGATAACAGTCCCCACACTCTCTGCGGCACTATTTTAGCTGCTTTTGGATGCTGTGGTCAAACCCTAAATAACACAGGCCTAATTCTGTATTCCAAGGTGCATCCCACACCAGCCCTGAGACCTGAGATGGACTATGTCTCTCTCCAGCCTGGTCTGTCTCAGAGTTCAAAGCCCTTCCCTGGCTTCTGAGAACCTGCCCAGACAGCTCCTCTCTTAGAAGGAAAGCAAGGAAGTGGGCCTGATTACCCCGTTGCTTCACAACGGAGATACCAAGTGATTGACTCTTGTCTGGTCCACCCACGCTCCCAACCAGGAGGGAGCAGCCCCAGCTCCCTTCCAGTGTGGAATTGGGAAGGCCAAATGCAGGGGTTTCCCAACATCTGGAGACATCAGAGAGGGCAGGATGAAAGTAGTTACAAGACACATTTTAATTCAGAGGCATGGGACACACTGGCTTGCGGGGATCTGAAGGAATCTGGATGTTGCCAGTGCCTTATAGTTTCCACTTTGATTCATAAAGAAAGAAGAACAGTTGGAGGGATCCTGAAGTATGCAGCCACAGAGGACACAAGACACAGTAGGGGAAGACACTTAACTATTGAAATGCATCAAGTGCACTTGAAATCCTAGCACCTTCTAGAAGGACCGTTCTGAAATTGGTAGTAACAGCTTGACCGCAAGAGGCTCTACAGCCAGGTTCACAGTTCAATACTATATGAGGCCTAAGAACAAGAGCTGACTTTGAGTTGTCTGAACAAGCCTACTTTTCTGGAGTGTTCATATAATGGCTGCCAAGTCCTCCCACTAGGAGAAGGGGCCTTCCTAAGCAGAAGTTGCCCCCACCTTTCTCCTTGGTAAAGGGCTTGGAATCCTCAAACAGACAGTCTCTTAGGGGCAGGGAAACTCTTTCTAGTTGGGTTAGGCACTAAAGGGAACTCTAAGAGACCCTTGTCAGCTAGGCCCTGCAGAGGAACATCAGGAGGCTGCCTTCCTAGCTGTGGCCAGGCTACTGAATGTGTCTATAATAGTTCCTGGGGGCAGAGCATCTCACAAGATTGCCTCCTGTCTAGAAGGTTTCCCCATCCTATGGTGCTTTCCATTCTCACAGGATGATGCTATCATGTACTAAGTCTCTGGGCTGTAGCCAACACTTGCCATGGGTGTAGCCTGGGCACACATAGTACTGTCAAAGGACATCCAGGCTCCACTACTACCCATGGGGCATCCCTGACATTTGATGACTGTTTCCAAAGGACCTAATTTGGTTTTCCCATGACTTCACCAATATGACATTTTGTTATATATTTATTGACTCGTTGGCTTGTCCCCGTCTCCTGTCCAGAAAACCAGATCTAAAACACACTTGGACTTTGTCCATTTAGTTCTTTGCCATCCACAGAGTAATATCCTCAGACATATCAGGTCCTAATCCTTGGAATCTGTAAATCACTTATAAAGAGAAATGGTCTTCACAAGTGTCTCAAATCAAATCCCAAGTCCCTTATCAGTGAGAAGCCAAGGGAGATCAAACAAGGGAGAAAGCAGACCACAGAGGTTGGAATGGCACAGCCACTGACCAAAGAACACCGGTGACTGCTGGCATCCGGGAAAGCAAGGAGTAGATTCTATCTTAGAGCCTGCAGGGGAACACAGCCAGGCATCATCTCAATCTTGGCCCGGTATTGGTAGATATTCACTTCCAACTGCCAATACCTTGAGGAGCACATTTCTATCTTAAGTCACTGAGTCCATGCAGTTTGCTATGATGGCAATAGGAACACATCACAGTGTTCTGGTGCCTGGACCACAGCGGATGGATGGGCGTGACTGAAGGAACGAGGCAGAGCGTGCTCTCTAGGCTGCTTCAAGCCTGCTTCCCTAAAGCTTTCCTTACCTGCCTCTTACCCTTGGTCTTGGAGACTGAGACTTGGAGGTGTGTGCCTGGCTACAGCAGTGTACCCCACTATTGACATTTAACTACAAGAAAGTAATGTCAGAATCTAACTGCTGCTCCCATCACAATACTTTGGAGCAGCTCCCCAATTCACAGATAGGATCGGCACCCTACTGAGACCTTGTCTGTGAGTCCCCATTAGCATACTTCTTAAGGCCAGGAGCTCTCTCACCCAGGAAGTGAGCTTATGCCAAAGGGGCTATTGGTTCCCTGCCTCCTGCCTGGCAACCAGAGAGGTTACAGGCTCCTGTTATGAAAGGTCCCCCATACTCAGAAAGGCATGACTTCTACTTTTATACAGGATGTCTGATTCTCCTCTGGGGCCTGAACTCCCCTTAGAGCCCACACTATGCTGTTGCCTCTCTTTCTGTTTGTCTGTCCAATAAATACCTTATTTCCCAGTGATCCCTCTCAGTGTCCCCTTCCCCCTTACTCCCCAGTGATCCCTCTCAGTGTCCCCTTCTTTCTTACTCCCCAGTGACCCCTCTCAGTGTCCCC
>LOEQ01000946.1:354900-367273 GCA_001685075.1 Bramus lutescens | reverse complement strand
GCCTATCAAAAGGCCAAGGCAGGTTCTTTATTAATCAATGAAAGTAACACATAGGCAGACGACCCTCCTACATCAGGCCTTGCTTCACTTCTATCAATAATTTACACGTGTTCTTCTTCTATCTTTTTTTCTAGTCTTTAGAGAAATTTGTTGATCTCAAAAATTATCTTTTTCTGGGTTTTTTTCTCGATTTTTTATGTTTTTTAATTCATTAATTTCTGTTTGTCCTTTCTTCTGCTTGCTTTGGGTTTATTTTATTCCTCTTTTTCTCTCTTGAGGCAGGTGCTTTGGCTTCTATTCCCTCCTGATAAACACATTTAGTGATAGAAATTTCTCTCTTGGTGTTGTGTTAGCAGTATTCACCAAAATTGGATGTTCTGTATTTAAATTTTCATTCACTTCAATATATTTACATTTTATATGCTTTGCTACATGGCCCATGGGATTATTTTCATGGTCTTGTTTAGTTTCCAAGGTTCTAGGGATTTTCCGGCTGATTTAACTTGGATTCCATTGTAGTTAGAAGACAGACTTTGTGATTCCAATTCTTTTCTATTTGTTGATATTTTAATAGCCTAGCTATCATCCATGTTAGCACACACCCACAGGCACTTGAAAGTAATGTATTTTTCTATTAGTAGTATTTAGATTTTTTTTGATTGATGTGTTGAGTTCTACTCTGTACTGGCTGCCTTTTCTTTCTGGAAATGTCAGTTCTACAAAGAGACAAACATCAAAACCTCTAATTGTAACTGTAGACTTTTCCTACTAGTTTGATCAGTTTGGGATTGACATAATTTTCAGCTCTGTTATTGGTGTTATGTCTTATCTGCCTTTCCTGCTACTCTGACAAAAGTAATTTAAGGGAGAAAATACTTATTTTTGCCCACAGTTCAAGGTACAGACCACGGTGGTGGCGAAATCACAGTGGCAGGGACTTGAGGTAGCTGGGTGACTGCATGTGCAGTCAATGTAGAGATGAGTTTAGGATTCTAGACAGGGGATGGCACCACCCACAGGGGACACGTCTTCTTACCTCAGCTAACACAATCAAGATAATTCCTGCATTCCTGCACAGAGGCCCTGTCTCAAAGGTGAGTCTTGACTCTGTCAAGTTGACAATTAAGAGTAGCTACCACAGTGCACACATGGTTCAGAATATTATATCATCTGGTTAATTATGTATTCAGTGTTTCTCAATTTATTTTCATAGTTCTCTGTGTGTGTGTGTGTGTGTGAGAGAGAGAGAGAGAGAGAGCTTGATGAATACATGGTATGTGTGAGACAGAGTTATGAATACATGGTGTATATGTGTGTGGGGGGGAGGGAGGGAGGGAGAGAGAGAGGGAGAGAGAGAGAAAGAGAGTTTGATGAATACATGGTATGGTGTGTGTGTGGTGTGTGTGTGTGAGAGAGAGAGAGAGATGAACACATGTGTGTGTATATACATTCCTAAGGAAATGTAGGGAGACCAGGACATGTGACATCCTGCTCTGTCTCTCTCTCTGCATTATTCCCTTGCATCCGGCAGGGTCTCTGCTGTTCCTGGAGCTACACTGGTGACTAGTAAGCTCAAGTTATCCTCCTAAGCAATCCTCCTGTTGAGACCTCCCTCAGCAATGTGGTTACAGACACGTGTGTGGCCACATGCGACTTTTTATGCGTATGCTGTGGATTTGAACTCAAGTCCCCATGTTTGTTCAACACGTGCTCTTATCTGATCAGCCCACATTTTTGTAGTTTAACAGCTCATTTCCTTGTGCCCTTGATAATACTCCATTGTTTAGACATATTCAAATTTATTCGTCCAGCCAAAGTTTACCTAATTAAGAACACCTTTATTTCTAAATTTGGCAGTTTAGATAAAGCTCCTCTTAAATCTTTGTGCACACTCCTGATCCCCACCTACACACAAACAGATGCAGCTACCCTCAGCCAGGCCATGCATGGCCCACATTCTCTGCTTAGCTGTGTTGCACAGTGATAGCCAGAATCACACTTCACTGTCATCAGCAGCAGATTGGAGAGACACTTGGGGATTCTTAAATGGGGAATTGAGGGTTTTTTAAGTTTTCTTCCCCTATATTAAGAATGGGAACAATATTACAACACAGAGAGTTGGGTCTTTCTATGGTTCCACAATGGATGGTTTGAAAGGAGAACAATCAAATGAAGGGATAGTCAACTTATCTGGAATTGATATAATGTCAATTATAATTATTATCAGTTTTATAATTCATGTTTTATCCTTTAAAAAGTTGTTTGATATCAGTACCAAATGCAAAAAAATGACTGATAAGATACAATCCTTAGAAAGACCTATTAATGAAACTAGTAAAAAAATATTCACAAACAAAGGAGCTTAGAGAAGAACCTACCACACCATTGCATTATGAAACTAAAGAGGGGTGGTTCAAGGTTATTAGAAACCTAACCTCAATTTAGCCAGTTACCATTTAATAATGACCACCAGATGATTGGCACCCCCAAGGCTATTCAGAAGTTAACCTGAGATCATATGAAAACGTTATATTTGAAGAGATTTAAGGAGACAATCGTTTCACCTTTTGTGAAGCAGATATTAAATTCATGGGCCACTTAGAACAAAGTTATTCTACAAGACTGGAAAGATTTAGTTACTTCAGTATTGGAAGCTGGTCCTCAGTTATAATAGTGCTCAGAACATGGTAGAGAGAGGAAGCTAGGGTTATAGAACAAGAAACTAGAACTAGAGGTATGAAAATTCCTCCAAAACAACTTCTCAGTGAGGCCCAGTTTGCTGATTGCAAATACAGATTCCATTTGATGATCACACCTTGGCACTATGCCATAAAACAGTTTTGAATGTTGGGACAAGGTTAAAGAATCAGGAAAAGAGACTGAGTCACTTACTAAAATTATACAAGGCCCAAAAGAAACCTTCACTGATTTTTTTTTTTTTACAAACATTGACTTTGGCTGTAAATAAAATGACATCAGATCTAGAAGTTAGACAAATACTAATTGGAATCTGCTTTTGAAAATGATAATTCAGAATTGCGAAAGGGTGATTAGGGCTTTAAAGGCAAGATCAGCACCAATAGATAAATGGATAAGAAATAACAATACATGCACCAAAATTGGCTTCCAAATTGACCTCTTCAGGAAGTTCTAGTGATTGGAACTTTATCTCAGGTGAAACAAAGTCCAAGATGGGTGGAATGGACAGGGCAGAAAGACAGAAAGGAAAATCAAAGTTTATTGCCTAACATAGTAATGAATTTATGGGGAAGTGATTTGTCGCAGCAATGGAATACCCAGATTAACATTCCTCCAGCCTCAGAAATAAATCATAAACTAATGTATGGTTCCAAAAATATTGAAAGGTATTGTCAAGAACAGTCACATCAGCTGTTGATCTTTCAAAGGTACCTACCTTTAAAAGCTCTACCTTTAAAAATGGTTATCTGACAAGCCTGTCCAAGTGGAACAATGGTCTTTGACATCAGAAAATTTACAGACATTAGAACAGCTGGTAGAGAAACGGCTAAATGCTCAACATATTGAAAAATCATCCAGTCCTTGAAATTCTCCTATATTTGCCATTAAAAAGAAGTCTGAAAATAAAGAATGGCAACAGATCTAAGAGCTTTTAATAAGGTGATTCAGCCAATGGATTCTTTACAGCATGGAATTCCCTTGCCTCCCTTATTACCTAAAGGACAGCCTATTATAGTGATTGATTTAAAAGACTGCCTTTTCACTACACCTATACAAGAACAGGATAAAGAAAAATTTGCCTTCACAGTGCCTGCATATAATAATTCCAAATCTTTTGAAAGATATCAGTGGAAATTTCTTGCAATAAGCATAAGCATAAGCAACCCTACCTTATGTTGTCAATATTTTGTACAACAACCAGTGGAAATAATTTGTAAACAGTTTCATCAATCTATAATTTACCATTATATGGATGATATCTTACTAGCTGATTCAGACACTTTTGAAAGAATATTTTAAAAAACAAAGAAAATTTTGCCTTATTGTGGATTACAAGTTGCTCCTGAGGAAAAAGCAAAGAGGAGATTCTATTAATTACCTAGGATATAAGATAGGCTTATAAAAAATTCAACCATAGAAAGTACAAATCAAGAAAGATCAATTATAAACTCTTAATGATTTTCAAAAATTGTTGGGAGACATTAACTGGCTACGGCCCACAATTGGACTGACGACTCAAAAACGGAGTAATTTATTTCATACCTTATAAGGCAACAAGGACTTAAATACTTCAAGAAAATTATCAGCTGAAGCTGAGGGAGAATTGGTTTTGGTAGCAAAGAAATTACAGGATGCATATGTGGATCATTTGAATCCAGAACTTGATTGTATTCTGATTACTTGGACCTTCTATGCATTCATCTAAAGTAATTATTATGCAGAAAGAAGAGCAATAAAAACAGAATAAAAAAATTAAAGACCTATGTAGAAAAGGTTTCTGAATTGATTCTGAAAGAAAAATTAAGACTTTGCCAATTAGCAGGAATAGACCCCCCAGAAATTGTGGTACCTTTCACTAATGCTGAAATTGCCTCATTATGGGCAGAAAATGGACATTAACCAAGATCTTTCAGTAATATTTTGGGAGAGATTAGCAACAGATAACCCCAGAGCAAGAGACTTCTGTTTACAAAAGGAACTAATTGGATCCTTCCTCACATTGTACAGGAAACACCAATTTCAGGAGCCCCTAAATTCTATCTTGATGAAAATAAATTAGGAAAGGTAGGTTACAAATCAGAAAATTTAAGTAAAGTGGCTCAAAGCCACTTTATGATTCTATTCAAAAGTCAGAATTATATGCTATTCTCACAGTATTATTAGATACTTCAGAATCTCTTAATATAGTTACTGACTCTCAAAATACTGGAGTTGTTTTGTATATTGAAACTGCTGAACTCATTCCAGATGATTAAGAATTAGCTTTGTTATTTATTCAATTACAAGAAATAATCAGACTTAGAAATCATCTCTTATATATAACACATTTCAGATCCCATAAAGTTCTTCCAAGCTCTATAGCACAAGGTAATGATAAAATTAATCAACCACTGATAAGAAATGTGTTAGAAGCCTCAAAAAATATAAAAAACACCATGTTAATAATAGGGCTTGAAGGAAGATTTTTCTATCACTTGGCAACAAGTCAAGGAAATTATAAGGAAATGACTACTTGTTCTTTGTGTAAACAAACTCAATTACCTGAAGAAAATAGCCCAAAAGGTATTCAAAGAAATAAAATTTGGTAAATGAATATGTTTCATTTTTCAGAATTTGGAAAATTAAAATATGTACAAGATACCATAGATATATATTCAGGACTTCAATGGGCAATTGCTTTGCATTCCAAAAAGACTGATTCTGTAATTACACATTTTTAGAAGCTATGGCCATCATGGGGATACTTGTATAATAAGATTGACAATGCCCTCAATATATGTTTCTAGTAAAATGAAACATTTTTGCATATTACAACATAAAACATATTATGTATAGCACACAAACATACAGGACAAGCAGTTATGGAAAGATCTAATCGCACTTTGTCTGTGTGTACATCTGCAGGCCAGAAGAGGGCACCAGACCTCATTGCAGATGGTTGTGAGCCACCATGTGGTTGCCGGGAATTGAACTCAGGACCTTTGGAAAAGCAAGCAATGCTCTTAACCACTGAACCATCTCTCCAGCCCCCCAATCACACTTTGAAAGATATGCTTAATAAACAGAAAGAGTTAATAAAGACCCCCAGAGATAGATTGCATGATGCTCAGTTTCCAGCACCCACAATGATTAGCTCAAACTACCTGTAACCCCAACTTCAGGGATTTGACACCCCCAATACTCTTCTGTATTCTGTAGGCAGCTCTACTCACATGCACAAACCCAAACCCAGAAACACATATATAGATATGATTTAAAAATAACAAGCATAAAGTCTCTTTAAAGACAATCAAATGCACCTTCAATTCTATTCACGTGTTTTATCTCCAACATTTTCCTTTAGTTCTGTCTTGGAATATTTCTCACTGTTCCTGCATGCTCTCTATCTATCTATTACATTCTTGCCCTATTGATCACAGTGGCTTTTTCATTCTGGGCCCAATGAGTCCAACTTTCCTCAGAATTCCAGTCCTGATGCTTTTTCTGTCTCTTTAGTTCTTTTTTTCCTTGGTAGCTGGAGATGATATGCCAGGGTAAAGGGGCTTTTAGAGAGAGTAACAGTGGCTAGAGGAAGCCCTCTACTGTCTCTTGATGGGGTTCTCACTGTTTTAGCAATCTTGTACCTCTGGACTGTGGTCCTCACAAAGTCTCCATTAGATTTCCTCCCCACTACGTAGGAGAGGGTGAAGGATTTTCCCCCAGGACTAACATTAGTACTCCAGCAAATGAGGTCCTGGCTGAGCAGTTTTTGCAGAAAGGAACCTTCTGTAGAACAGCAGGTTCGTTTCGCATTACTTCCTCTTTTACCTGACTCCCCCCACCTCCCTGCTGGGACACGGAGACATCGCTCTGATATTTACTTTGAGCATCTATCTGGCTGAGCCTCTGAAAGTAAATATAACAAAACTGTGAGGACCCTTCTGCAACCTGTGGGTTTTGAACTCTGCGACAGCTTTTCACCAGAATGTTCCTGTCTTTGCCTTCATCTTGATTTCAATGGGCATGGAGGTTTACATGAATGAGGGTGTTTCTGCAGTGTGTCTTCTGCAGACTGGGGGATAACTGTATCACCCTTTTCAGCTCTGTTAACACTGTGAACGACCTTAGTGGGTTTTCTGTGTGTTGAACAACATGTACATTTGTAGAAGAAACACTGCTGTCTCAAAGTGCATTATTTAACGAATGTTGCTGGATTCTATGTGGCTAGATTTCCTTTAAACTTCTCATATCAGTATTATTGGGGTTGGTCTGTTTGTTGTTCACATTTTGTTAAAATCTTAGTTGAGTCTTTGTTTTGTTTTGTTTTTAGTTTTTTAAGACAGGGTTTCTTCCAGTAGTCCTGGCTGTCCTGGAACTCACTCTGTAGACCAGGCTTTCAAACTCAGAGAAATCTGCCTGCCTCTGATTCCCGAGTTCTGGGATTAAAGGCGTGCTCCACGACAGCCCAGCTTTCAAATTTTTAAATGAGATATATTCTTAGCTTATAGATAGTTAAATATTTCACTTTTCTCCTTGAGCTTTGGGATGGTTGAGGAAGCCCTGTCCTGTGGGCTTGGTGCCATTGGCGGCTGTTGGGATAGCACTTGCTTCTCAGCTGTCTATGTTTGTGTCTTCAGATTGTCCACAGAGAAGTCTTTACCTGTGTCTGTCTAGAGCAGTGCTTCTCAACCTTCCTAATACTGGACCCTTTAATACCTTTACTTGTGTTCTGGTGACCCCCAACCATAAAATTATTTTCATTGCTACTTCATAACTGTAATTTTGTTACTGATATGAACTGCAATATAATTCCAGTTGTCTCAGGCAACCCGTGTAAAAGGGTCGTTCAACCTACAGGGGTCGTGACCCACAGGTTGAGAACTGTTCATCTAGAGAGTTTGGGGATTGGGGATTTGAAGGAAAAAGTACAAATCATCTTCATGGCTTCTAAACCATGAGATCAGTTCTCGTGGGTGTGACTGCTTTGCCTCCTGAGATACTCACAGTCTGGAGGTAGGGTGTTACTGATGATGTATGGCACTGCGAATTGTGGTGAGTCTCAGCTTTCCTTGGGAAGAAAGCTAAATGTAAACACATTTGTGTGAATTTGTCGCAGAAGAGCCCAGACTGGTCAACTTGGCAGCAGTTTAGTGGTAAGAAAAAAGGACCGAGGTTCAATTTGGGTTAAAAACCGTCTCCAACAGAGCACTAATTTCCTTTTCCAAGGATGGCTTTGGTTGACACCTGACAGGATAGCTATCACTTGGTGCTGAGTTCACAGATTTCCCACTGAAAAGAATTTGGGATTCTCAGTGCCCTTCCTCCCTTGCAGAAATCCAATCCTCCATTCTGGCTTCTTCCTCACGCGCTTGGTTTCTAGGTAATAGCTTCCATTAGCGCTGTGAGGGACTACGCAACGCACTTTAGATTCCATTGTCCAAACTAATGACTTGTTGCTGGACAGAAAAATGTTGCCATCAACAGCATTTTTATTTCACTTTTTATTTTTTTTTAATTTTTTACGCTTTTATACAGAGCTTGGTGGAGGCCAGCAGTGTGGGATGGGGATTTCATCTTGGGGTTTGCCAAGATGTTTATGCGGCAGGAATGTTACTTATGTAACGTTAAGCCTGGAAGTGCTGCTGGCGCGCTAACCTCCTGCGCCCATCTCAGCTTTTATTCATTAACGAGCTGCCCTTGCTTTCAGGATACCACATTAAATGGCTAAAAGGAAGGGAAAAAACTTGTTTACTGTACAAAATAACCTAAGTCTCCACAAAAACATCCATTTGGTTAAAGGAACCACAGGGAGGTCTGAGAAGCTGGGCCGAGTGAGGACTGCTCGGATGCTCTAGGCCAGGCCCTTAACTCACTTCCCATTGCTCCCCAGAAGCAATCAAACTCAGATGTGGGAAAATAAAAACTTTTTTTTAAAAAAAAAATACAAGAAAACGATGAATGCACAAACAAGACACCCTCTTTTGCATTTTTGTGGGGGGGATTCCAGAGACATTTTCATGTAACAGAAAGGGTCACATGAGGGAAAGCACGGAAGTTAAACAGTCATAAACATAAATTAGCAATGCGTAATAATTGGGAGAAACTAAGACATGTAGGGTTAGGGCTGGCCCTGGCACAGGAGGAAATATCTGGCTGTTTATGTAAGCCATCCAGCAAAGCTCATGAGGCACACGCAGGATGCTGGGGGCACTGAGCAGGATACTCCCAACCTCCCTTCTTATCTCATCCCCCTGTTCTCTATGGCTGCTGCCCAATGAGTCATCAGCAATGGGAAACTTGGAGGCTTTTGAGCAGATGTGCACCAAAAGTGCGCCAGCAGCCCACACCAGGCTGTGCCAATGCCCCTCCTACAGCGGAGCGATGCTCCCTCCACCAGGGCAGTAACTAACCATGCTGGGTGAGGCTGGCAAAGAAAGCACACCTTTCTGTGACATCAACTGCTCAGAAAGCGGCAAGGATTCCACACAGACTGGGCTAGAAGCCCCTCCAGGTGTTTCTCTTCTGTCCTGGCTCTGTGAACATCCTGGGAAATGTTAGGATCATAGCCTGGTTTGGTCTGGCGTCTAGAGATGGTCAGTGAGACTAGGTTAGGACCACAATCCTAGGACATGAGTTCAAAGCTTGACAGGGACAGTATGGCTCATTAGAAGACATGTGGAGCCTTGGCCTAGATAGATCAAGGGGGTGGAAGACCCTGCTCTCTTACTCAGTTGTTCCTCAGCTAATGCTTTCTGGGCAGTTGCTCATCATCAGGCCTGCCAAATACAACTGAGAAGGGTCCGGCCACATGGGATGATTGTGCCGTGTTTATGTGTCAAGTTTACAGAGAGTGCTAATCAGGGACCCCTCTTCCCAAGTGACATGAAAGTGCTATAGGAAATCGTGCCCTGTGTGCATAACCTTCAGCTTTGAGAAATCGATGGTGCATAGAGCGTAGGAGCATTCTCATGGTTCTGAAAATGTCGGTGTGTGTACCAGGGAAGGGAAAGGGGCTAGAGTGGTAAGGACCTTGCAGGAGCTCCTGGGAATGAGGAAGGGGAAGACCTCGGCTCCCAGAACCATGCCCCAAAGGCACACTGTATCATATCGTGCAGACATCTAAAGAACTGCTGCCACCTGCATTCCCTCTCAGGAGCCCCGAAACACTGCAGGTGCTGTATCACCTCTACCTTGATCCCCACCACTTTGTCTCCGGACAGCCCTTGGTGGGGCCGCTGGGAGAACTATGCCCAGAGTCCCAGATCGTTGTGTTTTGGCCTTGGCATCTCTGATATTGTGGGTAGCTCTCACTGATTCCTGGCACTTGTGAGGAGTCCTCCCAGAGTCCAGGGGCTGTCTGTGATGTCACCCCACATATTTCCAGAGTCTGATTTACCGTCTGTCCTCCATAGGCTGTGGTCATTGCTGTCTTAAAGCTGCGTGTGTGTCCCTAGGAGTTGAGTCTGGACTACGTAGGACAGAGCCTTCCCCTCTGGACTTCGCTCCACTCTTCTGGGTCCTTCTTTTCCTAGGACAGCCAGCCTCTACCTTGAATCTGGATCAATGGAAAGAAGAGCTGCAGGAAGAAAGGCTTCCGTCCACAGGGCTTTCCTCACACCTTCCTGGCACGGCCCATGTGAGACATGAGGTCTGGAAGGCCATCCCTTCTCCCTGCAAGTGTGCAGGATGTGAGCCAATCATTCCATTATACGTGGTTATGAGGCCAAGCCCCGTGCCAGGAAAAGCACACTGCTGGGCATGCATGTCCCTGGAGTAGTGTGGATGAAGGGCTAGGGATGAGTACAGCTGGCAAAGGAAGAAGAGGGGCCAGTGACCAGTGGTAGGAGCAATGTAGCAGAAGGTGTCAGGTAAGAGGGGACAGCCATCAGCCGGCCAACTAGGCTGAAGCAGTACACTGAACGCTGAACAGGAACAGAGCCTGGGGCAGACGACATTGGGCTATGAGTTTATTTTGGAGTGTTTTTATAGACAACACACCAAACTTGAATGGGAGGGGGTAGGTCTGGGGTACTTGACTGTAGTCTTCCCATCACCCCCAACTCCCCACAACTCACAGGTGATCCAAGGTAGGTACTTAGCAGAGTCATGGGGCCATGGAGGATACAGAACTCCCCGAGGCAGATGGCCTTTCAACTTCTTTTTCACACTACTGAGAACCCAGCCTTCGTTTTGCCCCTTTCTTGATAGTTCTCTGCCTTTCCCTGGAGGGTACCCCACTGCAACCACATCCTATCACATAGCATTGCTGCGTATCCGTATCCTCTAAGACTAAACCACCCCATCTTTCAGGCAAGCTCCTTAAACAGGAAGGTAAAACAACTCAAAATAGCTTCAAGGAAGTCCCAGAAACTGACCAGATTCACTAGGCCCCTCCCTACCAGAGTAAGCAATAAAAGTTGGAACTCTCTCTCAGACAAGAAAAAAATGCCAAAAAAACCCCACCCAGATTTCCAGACAAAACAAGATGCAAAGGTGACCTTGAGACTAGCCCCACTGCCAGGAAGAGACTTAGACCAACTGGGTCATTTGGAAAGGACACTCTCAAACTGTCAGCTGCCTGCAGGCTGTGCAGTGTGTTTCCACTGTACAGTGATTTTTCCAGCCTTTGTGAGCTCTCACCCATACCTGGGTGAACTTTGGTGATGCAGCTGTCTTGGAGTCATTTCTGTTCCTGTAAGTGACCCCTCATCCCTATTCCTGTAGGTAATCCCAATAAAAGGCACTGGTTTACCCAGCTGGACTTTGATGGTACCCGTACACTGGTCTGTTGTGGGATTCCTATCTGGGGTGAGTGGACATGTGTGTTGTATCTCCCCGGAAAAAGTTTTGTCACATGACAAGCTTTGCACCCTGCAATGCTACCTCCACTGGGGTGGAGGGGGTGGGTAGAGGGATGGGGGCGGAGGAGGGAAGTGCGAGCAGGGTTGAAACAGCACAGCTCACTCTCGGCAACGGGATAAGTTTAGGGACAAACATGTGGTCCAGTTTAAGCCAATATAACTCGATAAATTTCCTCAGCCTGTTGCCCTGTGTGTCACCAAGGCTGTGGCCCTGGAACTGCTGAAGTACGGCTCCTTGGAAGAATCTGCCTGAGCGTGAAGTCAAGCCAAAGACAACTGAGCAAGAGAGACAGCCAGCTCTACCTGAAGCCACTCGGCTAACTGCAAAACTGCATGAATCAGTGGATTTCCTTTCAGCGTAAGCCAATCTGATTTGTGTTCCTATCCTTTGGACTTGCCAAGTTCTGGCTAACCTAGCATCCCCAGCCAGGCCTCATTCTCCTCATCCTTCCTGTGGGTAGGTTAAAGAGCAGAGCTTTCCTCAATCTGTCCCATGGCATGGGGCCTCTCCTGCCTCCAGCCCTCAATTAGGGACCTGTAGGTTGATTGTCTCCACTCTCCCTGTGCAGCCTTGGCCTAGCTAGTATGCAATTCTACAGACATTTATCATTTTCCTGCTTTGCCTCATACATGCTGCCAATTTCCAGTGTGCTGTGCTTGCCCCAGTTTAGACTCCAACCCTCCGATCCTGCAGGACAGGAACTTGTCCCCAGAAGAGACACACTCTGAGAGTTTCATGGACCAACTGCCACACGCTATCCTGGCTCCCCATGGCTCCCGGGAGCATCAGGCCTGCCAGGGCAGATGAGCTGTGAACGCACAATGTTGGGCTG
>LOEQ01000946.1:333188-351061 GCA_001685075.1 Bramus lutescens | reverse complement strand
GGAGATTTCCTCAGCAATTCTGAGTCCCCCAAGGGCTCCTGGCCTTCTGTGGATTCACCAGCAGCCCCAGATGGAGCCATGTGAGGCAACCTGAGCAGGAATCCAGGTGGGCCACGGTTGTTATCTCAGCTCCCGAGAACAGGCAATTCAAGCCTTTACATGTTGTTGCTGCTCAACAACAGCACTGGGCTTGCTTCAAGGGACTCAGCTCTCCATCTTTTGAGGCAGGGACTTTTGACATCTCCATCATATAGATGATGAAACAGAAGCATGGAGCATGGAAGAAACATGCCTTGACTCCAGACAGTGGGAATGGGGGTGTCGCCGACTCTTTGTCTGCTTTTGGGACCCATTTCCTTCTGGGTTTCCTCCTCTAGCCTTAATAAGAGAGAGGAGGTGCCTACTCTGACTGTAATGTGATCTACCAGGACTGGCTGATATCCATGGGAGGCCCCCCTTTTCTGAAGAGAAAGGAGGAGGAATGGATGAGGAGGAGGCTGGGGGAATGGACTGGGAGAAGAGGAGGGAGGAAGGGGGAAATTGTGATCCGGCTAGGAAAAAAATTAATAAATAAAAATAATAAATAAATAAAAAGAAAGAAACATGCCTTGGTTGGTTTTTCCTGGGACTGCCCCCCCCCAGTAGTCTAGATGAGGGGGCCATCATTGTTGTTTGCTGACACAGCCACTGAGGACTGGGACAGGTGCTAATATATGCCACTTGTGCATGCGTGCAGATGCTAGCACAGGGCTGACCCATGTGACAACAGAGCAAGTGGTTACCAAGCAGGGAAAGTGCTCCTGACGACCTCCTTCCCAACAGCCTGGATCTTCCTGGAAGCACTGGGCCATTTCCCTCTTCTTCCAACCCTGCCATTGCCCTTCCAGCCACCTCTGAGTTCTGTGATCCAAGGACCAGCCAACCTAGCCTGCTGGGGGCAAAAGCTCTTCCCTGATGCCACACATGCTTCCTCGTGCTAACTATGCCAACCCGTGGACTTCGATGAAGTATGTGGAGTCTGGGAGATGTTTCCTTTGAGTGGCTCTCATTTGGAATTTGAGAAAAGCAGCTAAGGCAATAACAATAAACAGTTATTGCTCATCTGTCTAGAGTGGTGGATCCGCTCTAAGGGATCGACATATTCCTGTCAGCCTGACATGGATTCTGCCCAAACCTTTGTGACTAGTTGAAGAAGTCAATGCTCCTCTCCCAGTTGGCCAAAGGTGATTGGATCTCTAGAGGAAACAGAACACCGGACAACCCGATCCAGCCAAAGACTAGACAAACCAGACACCACCAGTCAAAGGCTAAATCAGAAGCTTCCTCAGGGTTTTTAACCTGGGATGAGATCAGACCAGGCCACCAGAGGAAAGGAGCTGTACATGAACAGTCAGTGTTTGGGAAGGAAAGGGGAGGGAGTCCTCATGAGCTGGGTGGCCGGATTCTTCGGGTGGATGGGGGAGGGATCCCATTACAGCTGGAAAAGGAGACCTTGTTCCAACACTGATTTCTGGGGAAACAATCCCAAAATGAAGTTACTGTGATAGAATCAACTCTAGAAAGTACCTTCTTCTCCAAACAGCCAATCCCTAAACAGTTTTGACTAATAGTTTTTACATTCATAAACACAGAGTCAAAAACCCTCAGGGTTGAGACAGTGACTTCAAGATACTCTCCTCCTGGCCTTGCCTGTCTCTCCCTCTCTCCAAGCCAGACACGCCTCTGAGACATTAATATGTAGAGTTTCTTAGGAAGTCAATACTCAACATTAAATTCTTTTGTATGCTTGTCTGTCTTTTGTTTTGTTTTTCAAGACAGGATTCCTCTGTGTAATAGTTCTAGCTGTCCTGGAACTCAAACTTGGATCAGGCTGGCCTCAAACTTGGAGGGAGATCTGCCTACCTCTGCCTCCCAAGTGCTGGGATGAAAAGTGTGTGCCACCACCACTCAGCAACATTTAATTCTTTATGTACTTTGGGTGGTGCATTTGTGATAGGCCTCCTGTCCTAGAACTTGTCATGTATGGCCTGCAGCTTTCCAGACTGGCCTCCTTCCTGCAATCTTCTGGTCTGCAATCATTTCCCCAACATTGGTGTTACAACCCCACTATATTCTGTCTTATGCAAAACTGTGTGTTTTAAAGCCTCCCCTTAAGTGAGGTACTTGGAAGCCCGTGGTTAGCATCCTTCAAGTTCTGTATGTTGTTTAAAAGAATAATAAAAGATGATTAGGTTTTCCTTTCACATTTCTTTCTCCTAATTTGATCAACTCCCCAAGACTTTGTCCTGTATAGTAAATGTGCAAACCAGTCCTCGTGGCCTATGTCTGAATCCTAGTACTTGGCAGGCTGATGCAGGAGGATTGCAAGCCATAGAGAAGCTGTTTAAAAACAAAAAGTGCATGGACTCTTCCTGACATGAGACTTGTATCCCTAACTATGTCTTGTTGGTTTGCTAGGCTTTCCCCTCTCACACTAAACCCCTAGGTGTGCTAGAAGGCGGGTCAAGTTCAAGGGTGGTGTGGATCCATGTTGTTTGCAGTTGCCACTAGACAGGGAGCACCGAGAGCCACAAGACAGCCTTTTTCTATGCAGCCCGGCCCCCTTTGTCTCATCAGCTGCCAGCAGAGAAGCGACCTTTTTTCCTCCTCCCAAGTATAGGCTGCTGTGTCCGTCCTTTCTGTTACTGTGAGAAAATGCCCGTGATACCTACTTACAACGAACAAAATGTTATTTTGGCTAACAGACTTAAAGGGCTCAAGACGTGATCAATTTAATTATCCCTGTTGCTTTGGGCCTGTGGCAAGATTGCATGCCCTGGAGTGTGTGGTGGGGAAAAACTGCTTATCTCATGGAGAGGGAGAGAGGCAGAGAGAGAGAGCACTAGAGTCCTGGAATATCCTTCAGGGCAGGATCCCAACGAGCCCAAGGCCCATTTCCCTCTACTACCAACCAAGGACCAAGCTTTTATCACATGAACCTTTGGGGGACATTTACAGTCTAAACTAAGACAGCTGACTGTCAGACAGGGCAAGGAAGCCACGGGCACAACCTCTAGAAGGCTTTGCTTTCTGACTTTGACCAGTTTCCAGAAATTCATGAAGATTTTTTTGATGTCTCCACCTGGCCCTTCTGCAAACTGACATAAGAAAGACTCAGTTGGCTTCCTGTCTGAGGCTGAGAGGTAGAGAAAGAGGAAAAAGGAAGTAGGGAGCAAGGGGGTGTAACAGCATCATGGAGTCTCGCCTTTGTCATGAAGAATGCACAGACGTCATCCCAGGGTGGAAGTGTCAGGCGGGCCTTGAGGCTCAGAGAAGGTTCCAGGCCTAGTCAGACTTGGGAATTAAGTACCTTGAGCTCCATGTCATCCAGCCTGGCAAGCCTCAGAACTGGCAGGAGCCTGGAGGGAAGAACAGCAGGTAGAGAGCCTTGGCAGCCGCTCCATCTTGGCAATGCCCTTATTCATCCTCCCCCAGGCTCTATGAGAATCTGGAGCATGTGTGCCTATTCTTGATCATGAGAGAAAGCTGTCAAAATCATATGAATTGTATGAGCTGCTTGTTCAACGTGGCTTCTTTTGGGAAGAAAAAATTTATTTCAAGCTTACAGTGAAATAAATTGTATTAAGAACAGTGGTAAGACGCAAGCCTCATCAAACCCATAACTTCCTTATTAATTTTACTATTAGGTGTCTCTTTATCTACAATCATTGTGTTGTGCCTATGATGAAGATACCACATAACGAGCGCATATGTCTTCTCAACGCCGTTCAATGATGCCAAATTGATGAGAGTGTTTGTAACAAGTGCCTCAGGAACTTCCTCATACAGCCTCCACCTGCCCCACTTCTCCCCACCCCCATCCCAGAGTGCTGACTATCAAGCACTTACCAGCCCAAGGCTGATTCCAAGTTTCACGTGTGCGGGAACTGTGGGACTCTCCTTTCCCATCTATGACCAGGGTTCAATTCATGGTCCACCACAACGCACTGAATGGGGGAGGGCAGCATAGTTTCTTCCCTAATGTTTAAACACTCGTCTCCATGGGAGACAGGCTCCAGAGCCCCTGTAGGAATAAAGAATTTGTAGGTGCCCCCCCCAAGCCCTTTACATAAAATGACATAATATCTGTGGAGATCCTATAGGATGCTCCTGCAGACTTCAAACCCCTAAAATTGGCTTAGAACGCCTAACACCATGTAAATGCTGTGGAAATGTTACCGTGTGAGGTTCAGGAGGGAGGGCTGAGAAAATACTCAGTACAGAGGCAATTTTCTTTTTCAAACCATTTTTCATCCTAAGTTAGTGACTTCCATGAGTGTGGGACCTGCGGATAGGGAGCTGGGCAGTAAGCAGGGCATGTTTAGGGTTCAAGGCCAACATCAGTCTGGTGAAGGTCACTTTGAGACAAGCAGGTGGCCTAGACTTGCATCTTGTCATGTCTCCCCATCTCAAACAGCAGAAGACCTGTTTTTCTTTGTCCATCAGTTTTAATTTGAGCCCCTCACCCTGTCTCTAATTTAGGTCAAAATCTCTCCAATTACCTCCTTATTTACAGACATCAAAATCAAAAGCTAAGATCCAGACGGGGAAAGCTCCAGCCTGTCCTCAGGCCAGATCTGAAATTAAGTAATAACAAAGCTCCCAAGCCCAAAGTTGTCCATTGCCTGAAATATGCAGCTTACATTTGAGTTCACATGACTTAAAACTACATAGCTGGTGACCCTCCCTCTCAAGCTAATGGAAGGGTTTTTTGGTTTTTCTTTTTCTTTAACTTGAAATTACCTTCTCTGTGCACTTCCGCTCCTCGGGCTCCTGCTCGGCCACACAAGGCATGTAAAAACCCCATTTGGAGAATTGCTTCTTTCCCATGAGGCTCTTCGGTCAGTGTAATTTAAGAGACACACAAATCCTGCACCCAGCTCTAGGGGTCAAGGTAGTTTCCTCCCTCAGAGGGAAGCAAAGGAGGAGGAGGCATAGTTTCTTCTAGCTTAATCCTGATCTGTCTTCTAGAGATGCAAAACACCTTCCCCACAGAAGAGGTAGATAGGCTGGCTACAGGGAAGCCACTAAATTCTGAGCAGGCCAGAAGGCGTCCCTACCTAAAGTGCTTGCAGGGGCTGGAGGGAGAATTCACAGGTAATGCACCAGATGTGAGCTGCGCTTAATTCTGCATAGCAGGGCTGTGGGGTTCTGTTGATTCTCTCTCTGTGTCTCAGTCTATGATGGAACAAGGTGGCATTTTGTTTGATCCAGGTGGTGAACCTTTGGGGCTTTTTTCTGATGTGAGGACAGTGGTGTTCTGGCCTTTTTGAGTGTCTCCTGGTCATTTGCTGCATAAGCTATCTCAGACTCTGCTTTTTCCTTGGCCAGTAGCATGAAGGAACGGGGGTGGGGGGGGGAATGGTGATTCCAATGCTTAGACAAGCCAGGAGATGGAGATATATGTAAACAAAACATCTTTAGCAGCGTTGAAGCACTGTATGATTGTGTGGCCTGCAGCCATCTAGTGTTTTGAGACAGGGTCTCACTGAACTGGGACTTGAAGGCTAAGATGGATGGTTTGGCAGACAAGCCCCAGGGTGCTGTCTGTCTCCACCTTCCCGGTGCTGGGATGGTAGGCCCATACCCCCACTCCTGATTGTTTACAGCTTTGCACAGGGATGCTGAGGACCAGTTCAGGTCCTCATGTATGCACAGCATACTGACCATGTGGCCTCCCCAGATCCTCAGTAGTTCACTTCCAGTCTCCATGGTTTTACATGCTTGGGATGTTTCAAGTAAACGGAACCATACAACATTTATCCCTTTGTGCCTGGCTTCTTGCACATGCCATATGCTGTCAAGGTTCCTCCATGCGGCAGCATCCATCCTGTGGAGATAGTGCCCCTTCTGTGTCCACCTATCAGCAGACAAATGTTTTCATTTTTGTTTTTTTACAGAAGAATGCTGCTGAGAGCGCTCTTGTGGAAGTTTTGGTGTGCCCATATATTCTCACTTTTCTTGGCTATGTTCTCAGAAGTGAAATTCCTGGGTCACAAAGTGTCTCTGTATTTTACCAGCTGAGGAACTAGACATTTTACTCTAATGACATTTTCCTCCAACATCCGGATCGTCTCACAACTGAATGGGGAGGGGTGTTTGTTAGCCAACTGAGGACTTAGGCAGCTCTACTTAATGTCACTTTATTACAAGCAAAATTTGGGGAGGACAGCATTGTTTTGCTGCCTCTGAAAGCAGCAACTCTATACACATACACACATGTACGTAACATTTATATACACTTGTACACACATGCACATACACTTGTGCACACATGTACACAAGTGTGCATACGTTTATATGTATGCACAAATGTACATGCAGGTATATACATGCATGATTATGCACACATTTGCATGCTCATGCATGCACACATGTATATACACATAAGTACACTTAGATGCACATGTACAAAGGTATAAATACATGTAATGCATGCATGCATGTACATGTGTATGTGCACATACACATTTACACATGCACATGTACACATGTGTGTATAAACTCATGAGTGCACATATATTTACATACTCATGTACACACATGTGTACACACACAGCCACAATCACCACCTCTGGGAATTCAGACTCTTGGAGGATGTGTTAGCTTACTTATCCTTGGCCAAAGAAGCTAATAGATACAATGGGATTCTTCTTCTGGAACAAAGTCTAAGGAATTTTGTTCTCACCTCCCAAGGCTGAGGCCGATCTTCTGTCTATCACTTATGCTATTAGAAAGATCCAAGAGAAAGGCAAGGATGCTGCTGAGCAGCTGCCACCCCCTCCCACCCACCATCATCCCAGTGCTTGGGGAGTGGCCATCAGTCACCAGAGTTTGGTTGCTAGTGGGGCTGGCCTAGAGCCCAGAACCCAGAGGCAGACCCAGACAGAGCTTCACAGTCCTGCCTCCTTCCATCCCCACCCTAGGGTGCTGGAAGTCAGGGAGCAGGCCTGAGGCCCTGGAAGGAAGTGAGCAAGCAGCCTAACCAGGTGCTTGCCCTCTCTCTCCCAGGCAGCACGGCTTGGATGACGGCAGCTTTCCAGGTGGGAAGTGCAACATCCTGGCGTCTTAGGAGCCTGGCCAGAGATCCAGATGTTTGGCGTCCAGAGCCCCCAAACCTGCGTGATTGAATCTGACACGTTTTTTAATAGGGTGTAGGCACAGCTGTCCAAAGGAAGCTCGTCTGTATTCATTCCTTCCCTCCTGGCCCCAGTGTGCTCCAAGTTCCGATTCCAGGCAACCTTTGGCAGCTCATTCTTCCACTCTAACACCGGGAAAATCCCAAGAGTCCCCCAAACACATGAGAAGGGGGGACCTGGACTGCTTCATGGAGGGGTGGAAGGGGAGCATACAAAAATCAATTCAGTGGAAGGAATCCATCCGCAGCTATGGCCTCAAGTAGACAGTCTTTGAGATCTTTCTCCGCTCTAGGCCCTGAAGACCCTCATGCAGGTTTGACAGACTCCCTTTAGACACCCAGGGGTGTGGCCTTCTGAGACCTCAAAGGACAAGGAGGGGAGGAGCCTCTTGCTTCTTGGTCATTTTCTCCCCACTCAGTATCCCTGGACTCCCTACAGATGAACCTGAGCCTACAGAAATTCCAAGAATGTACCTTGCCTCTGTGGGTCTTTATCAGCTCCAAGTGCCTTCCACAAGCACAGGGCTAGGAATATATTTTAATGGCAGATAGTCTCTTGGGTAGAGGAAGGGGCCCTATCCATCTCTGTAGCTCCTGCCCCAGACCAGAACCAGGAATGATGCCAATGCTTTCTCAGTAGAAATTTGTTGAATGAAATGAAATTCCATAAATGGAAATGAAACAAGCTAACTGTTGGGAGGCAGAGATGACACCAGAGTCAGGAAGCAGCAACAAATGCACACAGAGGCCTCCAGAGGCTCAGAACCTCAGGCTGGGACATGCCATTCAGGAGTTTAGTATCTGCCTCCTTTGAGAGGGTTGATAGCCACTAACTTGACATTGATGGAGAACCTGTACTTAGGAACCAAGGTGTTCGGCACTTGGTGGAGAGCAGGGTGGGTCAGACAATCCTAGGAAGGTAACCCAGATCCTGTGAAGGGCTAGCCTCTGTCAAAGCCCAGCCCTGCAGCCTCATTTGTGTCTCTAAAATGAAGACACATCAGCAGGCTCCCTGGCCACCCCTCAGCACCCAGCACTCCTTCCTGAGTCTGAGTTCTTCCTGAGCAGGTAGGTAGCAGATCTGGCTCCCAGCAGCTCTGTATGGCGTTCTCCTGTTGCAATAGACAAGACCTGAAATGTCCCCCAAAGCTGAGGGATCAAAGGCTGTCTCAGTCTGAGGTGCTGATACAAGGTGGTAGAGCCTCTAAGCGGTAGGGCCTGGTCCCTGGGGTGTGCGTTTGAACTGGAGGAACCAGAGTCCTTAATGGTCCCTTTTATTAGGTTAATTTGTGTTGGGCATTTGCTATGTGACAGGAAACTGTCACACCTGCTTCCAGGGACTAGGGAAGATTTGCTTGCCAGAGCTCAGGTTAAGTGATCATCCCCCAGCCTCCACTCCTCCATCAGAGGTTCTTTCTTTCACTTTACATTTCTGGACAGTTTCTGTTTACACTTAGTGGACTATAATGTGTTTTACTTTAAAACTATATGGATAAGAGCAGGAAGAACAAACTGGGGTGTGAAGGGAGCCAGGAGAGCACAGGGAAATTAGAGTTAGTCAGCTAATAAGCTCCCTCCTGACTGTCTTGGCTGTGGTGTCAATTTTATGAGTGTCTACTCATGTGACATTTCATATTTTAATTAGTCATTGCTCCTTGTATGCCAGCCATACCTCCAGGAGGCTGTTAAGAATAAAAATCAGGTTGGGGAGATGGCTCAGCTTGTTGCTCAACCAGAGGACCTGAGTTCAGGTCCCAGCACCTGTATTCTGTGGCTCACAACCACCTGTAACTTCAGGGGATCCAACACCCTTTCCTGGCTCCCACAAACACTCATACACACACACACACACACACACACACACACACACACATATACACACAAATACATAGAGAGAGAGAGACATGCACAGACAGATACACAGACAGACGTACAGACCATACACACACACATACACACCACACACAGAGACACAGACAGACAGACAGACCACCCACCCACACACACAAATAAAAATAAAACAAATCTTTAAAGACAGATAAATGTAAACGTCCTGGGAATGTAGCTCAGAAATGGAGCATTTATGCGGTGTAAAAAGGCCCTGAATTTCATTCAGAGCACTGCAAGACCAAACACACAAGTAAAAGAGAGGAAGAGAGGCCATACGGATTGGGAGAAAAGTAACTGCCGGCAGTGTAGCTCAGTAAGTTCAATAACTCATGTGAGGACAGTGTGTCTGGCATTTGCTTGAATAAGTCTGCAATGGCAGGTCAGGCTGGGTCCTAGCACTAGGCTCATTCACCTTCGATACCTTCTTCTCCCACCTTGTCTCCTCCTGGGGCTGGCTTCTCTTTCCTCTGGTGCAGCTGAGCTTTAAGGACTTCGGGGGCCCCAAGAGACTAGGCCCTCCAGAGGTGAAAGACAGGAGAGCCACACCTGCTCCCATTCTGTCATTTGGGAGATGCCTGCCAGGGCTGGCTGTTGATGGCAGCACCCGTTCCCAGACCATTGGCCATCACCTCCACTGCTGTCTTTACTAAGGTACAGTGTCCACAGCAGTACCAATGCTTGCCAAAGGATGATCAAGGCAGCTGCCATCTTTACATCCCAGCTGTGCCTGCTTCCTTGTCAGTATATGTGTTGACATTCCTTCACAGGAGAGCTCCTGGGGAGGCAGAGGTAGCGCTGCCTCTATGCTGGTCGCTAAGGCTTCAAGGCACACAGGGACCTCCCTAACTGATGACCAAGGTCTGAGGGAGCTGTGGATGCTGAGGGACTTGCCTTCAAGGGAGCAGGCGTCAACTTTGTATGTCATTTGAATGGTTTGTATGCTATCGGCCACCCTAGTGATACCCATGCAGTCTGGGTTACCAGGAGCAAGGACTGGAAGGGAGTAGCACTAGGGATCATGTGAAGGCAGCTTAGGGCTCCAAGGGAGTAGTATTCAAAGTGAGAGTCCAAGAAGTGGATATGATCCTTGTCTTAGTTAGGATTTGATTGATGTGAAGAGACACCATGACCATGGCAACATTTACAAAGGAAACATTTAATAGGGGCTGGCTCTACAGTTCAGAGGCTTAGTCTACTATCATGGCTGGAAGCATGGTGGTGTTCAGGCAGACATGCTGCTGGGAAAGTAGCTGAGAGCTCTACATCTGGATTTGCAGGAAGGGAGCAATGACACTGGGCCTGACTTGAGCATATGAAACCTCAAAGCCCACCCCCAATGACACACCTCCTCCAATAAGGCCACACCTACTCCAATAAGGTCAGATCTCCTAATAGTGCCGATCCCTATGAGCCTATGGGGTCCATTTTTATTCAAACGACCACACTCCTTGAGTCTGGTCATAGCCTGGGCCAACTGACAGGGCTCAGCCCTGGATGTCTATGCCTAAATCTAGATCTGCTGTCCTTCCCTTACTCCCTGGAAAGCAGCTCCATCACTCCATCCTGTTCCATTACTGAGTCAGGGAAACCAGCCTACACTGTTCCACCTTCTGAGCTTGTCTCCCACTTCTGACCTGTGCTTTTGCACTTGACTTGTAGACTTGCCACTAAGCTCAATTTTTAACCATCTTCCTAGGCCACAATGTTGCATATTGTAGGCAGAGGCTGCTGGTTCATTCCCAGCTGCTCAGACCCAAAATAATTATACAGAACTGTATTAATTAAAACACTGCTTGGCCAATCACTTAAGTGTATTGATAGCTAACTCTTATATCTTAAATTAACCCATTTCTATTCATCTATGTATTGCCACGTGGTTGTGGCCTACCAGTAAGGTTCCATCATCTGTCTCCTTTGGCAGTTCCATGATTTCTCTCTGACTCCACTTTCTTTCTCCTAGCATTCAGTTTAGTTTTTCCACCTAGCTCTATTCTACTAAGCCACTGGCCGAAACAACTTTATTCATTAACCAATAAAAGCCACAAGTATACAGAAGGACTTCCCACATGAACATATAATCATTAGGCCCTAGGTCTTGATGGTAAAAGTTGTGTTGGAAGTTTTCTGTCACTGATGGTTCAGTGGGTAGACCATTTGCTGTGTAAACATGAGGACCTGAGTTTAGATCTCCAGAACCCACATAAAGCTGGATGTAGTAACATATACAATACCATATACTTTTCCTAGGGGAAACAGGGGACTCCCCAGAAACTCACAGGTCAGCTGCCTTGGCATATACAACAATAAAGAACAGAGAGGAAGATGAAGACCAACACTTGAGGTTATTCCCTGTCCTTCTCACATACGCCATGGTATGCACATGTCTACGTTAACACACACAGACATGCACACACACTCACACATCAACACATGTACAATGATAAAAATAATAAATGAACTATATATAATTCTACTTCTGTGAGGTGCCTGAGCGGTTACACTCACAGAGACAGGAAGTGATGATGTTTGCCAGGGAACAGAGGAGGAAGCGGAGTTAGTGTTTAGTGCGTGCATATTTTCAGCTGGAGAGATAATTGCTCTGGAGGTGAGCAGAAGTGATGGTTACACAGTGATCTCATCATGCTGCTGACCTGTGCAGTCGTAAAGAACAGCAGTAGCATGTTGTTCTGTACACTTTAACAAATCACAAAATGAAAATCAAACAAGGAGTGAACTGGATTTCTCTGTAGCAGGCGGATATTGGAATTGGCTTCTGTGATTTGGGGAAATGCACAGTGTGAGGCACCCACAGTTCAATGCCAGGTAGTTCACATGCTGACACCAGTCCGTAATTTCCTTGTCAATGGGTGAGATGGGGTAGGGTAGAGACTCTGGCACAACATTGTCATGGCTTTCCACATTACCTAATGTGTTGCTGGCTGTAGGTTCTGTAATGATGCCTCCCACTTTGCCCTGAGACTGCTGATTTGTCCGCTGTCTTTGATCCCTTCCCTCTCTCTTTCCCTCCCACTTTCCTTCACTCTCTCCCTCACTCCTTTCCTTCTTTTTTGTCCTCTCCTCTGCTTCCTTGCTCTCTAGTATCAATTTTGGTTTTTAGAGACCCACCATTTTGTTTCATTCTTTTCCCCTCCCACCTTCCCATTCCTCATTTCCTCAGATTTTATTGTCTTCATCACATCCTTCCTTACACTCATTCTGGGTATATTCTGCTCTGTTTTTGTGGTTTTGTGAACGAGAGACTTTAGTGTTTTTATTTAAGAGGTTTTCTCATTAAGATTTAGTGTTATCAGGTTCCCTTTGGGTGCTGGCCACACCCTGTAAATTCTGCTACACTGCTTTTTATTTCAACCAGTTCCTTATATTAAAAAAAAATCCTCTGAGACTTCATCTTTGACATATGGACTATTTGGAAATGAGTTGTTTAATTCCTACATTTGGAGAATTTTCTTTTGTCATTCTGTTACTGCTGGCCAGAGAATGTTCTTGAGATAGTTTTACTTCTTCCAAGAATTGGCTCGAGATAATATTAATGAATATTTCATGGGGTGTTCCTAGGAAGCATGTGTAAGAGGGAAAGTTTGCCTTCAGTGGACTGATTCACCCATTTTGGAAGGAATTGTGTAATAATTAAATGGTTTATATTTTGACTTAAGAATTTAAAATATTGTTAAACCAGAGCTGGGGAGACAGCTCAATGAACAGAGAGTTTGTCACATACTTAAAAGCTGAATCTGTGCAGCAGCTCTCCTGTGATCCCAGCTCTCAGGAGGTGAAGACAAGAGATCCCAGAGCAAATGATCAGCTCAAATAGCCTAATTTGTAAGTTCTAGTAAGGTAGAGACTCACAATAAAGATATTTGATACAAACCTCTGGCCTCTATATGTATACACTTGTGTCCACACATACACACGTGCAGATACACACACACATCACACTTTCATATACTTGTGCGATAAGAGGAAATACTGTTAAACATTGACTATCCATAACCTGCTGAATATCACAGCTTAACCTCACACAGATCAGAGAGTGGCTGTTGGTTGCCCTGTCATCCGAGACTGACTGGAAGCTGTGAAACTGGCTGTTGCCCACTGTGTTGAGAAAGGACCATTCCACAGTCCATCACCAGCCCAAGAAAAGAGCAAATCCCCTTTGTTCTTTTCCAAGTGTGCTTTCTACTGAGTGTGTATCACCTGCACACTGCAGCAAAATAAGACAACAGCAAGTCAAGCCAGCAGTTGATAGCATGTGTCCAAGTCAAGGATGCTTCCCCAGCCTGATGCCTTCCTGGAAGCTGCTGCAATCATGCTGAGCATGTGCACTCCCTCCATGGGAAAGTGCACAGTGCACAGGCTGACTGGCCCCAGCACTACCTAGCAAGTACTTTTAAGTCATGCATAAGCCCTGCAGCAGGCACATGGAAGCGTCTCCTTGTTCCTCACACCCTGCTTCTTCCTTGCTGGCCTAGTGCATGGAATTCAGTGTGTCTGCTCCAGAAATGTGCCTCTGCCATGGGGCCAGAGGCAGCATGGGGCTCATTGGCACAATTATAGTCCATCTCCCCTCTGGACCACACAAGCCTAACCTGTGTGCAGCACTGTCTGCGATACTCAGAAATCTACTGGGAAGCTTTAAGAGAAAGCTTTATTTTTTATTTATTTTTATTATTTATTAATTTTTTTGTGTGTGTGCATCATTATGATGCCGGGGCTTTGACCCCACTCATGGCCTTGTACGTGTGTTCTAAGACTGAGCTGCGCTTCAAGCTTTCTTTCTAGTCAGTTTAAGTATGATAACATCTCCCTCTTCCCTCCACTCCCTTCCTACCTCTCCCACATTCACCCCCTCCCAAATCCACGACCTCTCCTTTAGCCGCTGTTGTTACATATACACACAAACAAGCATATGAATACAACCTGCTCAATAGAAACATTCACTGTTGTCTACATGTTCACGTTTCTAAGTCTGACCACTTGGTGCTGGAAAACCAATCAGGGGCCCAGCCCTGGGGAAGACGAGGCTCACTCCTTCTGCAGTAGCTACTTGCCTCTTTTCATCTAAGGATAGGGCCCTGTGAGGTTTCCCCCATCTATGCTGAGATATCAATCAGTTTGGGGGTTGTTCAGGCCTTGTTGATGGCCACATTGTTGAGATTTCATAGGTGTGGCTTCCCTCTTATGGCTGGAAGGCACAGTCTCACAGCTGAATTCCTGGTCTTCTAGCCCTTACATTCATTTATGTATTTTATAGTAGTTTATGTAATTTAAGATAAATTTAAAATAATGACTTCCAATGTATTTTTCAAGCACTAGAAGTTATTATTCCTGCTAAGAGAAAAGTCTTAAGAGAGGATAGAGGAGAAGAAGACATGCATGTGTGTGTGGGGGGGTGAATTATCACTGACTTCTCATCAAAGCTCATAAGCACATACCTCTTATCCCAGAATGAGGAAGGCCAAGTCAGGAAGATCAGGGATACCAGGTCATTGTCTGCTACATAGCAAGTTTGAGGGCATTCTTGAATGTGAGGCCTTATCTCAGGAAAGCAAACAACACAACAAACATCATAGAGACCAGAAGATATTTGTAAGTGTTGGGACTGGTGAGAAAACTCAGTGATAGAGCATGTGTGTAACCTGCACACTAAGGCCATAGGTTCAAGCCCCCACCCCCCACTTATCCTACCTTCCCTCTTCCACACAAAATTTTTGAAAAGAAGAAAATGCTTACTTAGAAGTTCATATCTAGTAAAAATATCTGTCAAGATAGATTAAGATAAAATTGACATACTCTATTGACAGCAGAAATGCAGTGAAGAAATGAATGCTTTAGCAGTTTCTTCAGGAAAGAGAGAAATTAGACTTGGTGGAAAGGAGAATCTTTAGGAAAACAGAACATTAGAAAGGGTCTATTTCTGAGTAAATGTAAAATGCTATTTTTCTCCCCAATCTTAGAAGGCACAGAACTGTCTGATAGCACCTTGTTTGTGATATACTATGTATTCCCGTTAATATGGAAATTTTTAATTTTATGGTTTGAATGAACTATCCCCCAAAGTCAGGCACTTGAACACCCAGTTCCCAGTTGGTGATGCTGTTTGAGGAGGCTTATGAGGCTTAGGTGTTGGAGCAAGTGTGTCACTGGGGGATGTCTTTGAGGTCTCAAAAGCTTCCCACAATCCCCAGTTTCCTGTCTTTGTTTCCTGTTGTGGTTTGAGATGTGAGCTCTCAACTGTTCATGCTGCTGTGCCTGGCACTTCCTGCTTCACTACCCCAGTGTGATGGCAACGAAATCTCATCCCTCTGTAAGCCCTAAATAAACACTGCAACAAACTGTCTTCCTCACTGTGTTTTATTGAAGTAATAGAAAGGTAACTGATACAGAAGTTAGTTTCAGGGAGTGGGCTATTGCTGTGACAGACTTGACCTTGTTTGTTTTGGGGGAGTGTGGAAGGTTTTGAAACTTTGGACCAGAAAGCGGGTTGAATGTTGTAAGCAACATTTAATGGGCTGTTCAAGTAGAAGCTTGAAAGACAGTAGTACTTAAGCCGATGTGGACTGTGGAGACCCAGCTCAAGATATTTCAGAGGGAAACAATATTAGCATTTGGGCTACAAGCTATTATTGTGATATTTTGGCAAAACATGTGACTACTTTCTGTCCTTATCCTAAGAACTTGCCTGAAGTTAAACTTAAAAATAATGAACTAAGATTTCTGGCAGAGGCTATTTTAGGAATAGCCTATTATTGATATATTGATATAATAAATGTATTGTCACACATTTATTAGAGGTCACTCTTACTCAGGTTTACAAGGAATGAGAATAAATAGGGCAAAAAGAAATATATAACATACAGTTTGAAGAGAAAAGGAACACCGGGAAGCTTAATGTAGAAGACAGGGCTTGGGCTAAGAGAGCTGAGAGGATGAGGGAGATGCTGATCCACACTGGGACAAAAGGAGAAGTGCTCCCAGGGGAGGACCCCACCCTGCTAAGCTTCCAACTTATAAAAGGAAAAGGCTTAGAGAATTTTACAAACACTGCTGCAAATGTAATTCATGGAGGCCAGGGTCCATCAGTAGGCAGCGTACCCTGGTGGTGTCATCCTTGTGCTTTAGAGACATGAAAGCTACAAGAGTGAAAAGGTCATGTAATAAGTGATAGAGTCAGAATGCTTAGTTTGCCAATGTTGCCATTATTAGCAAATACTACCCAGAAATATACATCAAGGCGACTAATAGACAACTAAGTAGTTATCCCAGTTTAACACCAGAAGGAAGCCAATTCAAATCCATGTGCTAACAGACCAAAGAGAAAGGAAGGAAAGGAAAAAATAATTATCCTGCTTGGTGCCGAATAAACATTTAACAGCATTTAGTACCTCTTTGCATTAGAACTGTACTGAGTGACTCTGGTGATCTTCTTAATCATGTAAATCACAACTGTGAGAAGCTTCCTGATGATGTTACCTTTTGTGAAACTTGAGTGTGCATTCCTTACTATGAGAAGTCAATAGAGCTGCTTGCTTGTTTAACCCATTTCAGAGTCTTGGCATTTCCATAAGACAAGGGTGAGAAGTAAAAGAAGATAGTATGATACAGGGATCCTGACCTTCAGACTGCTTAGAGTAACAAAACTAACTGCAGGGAATTGTAAGTTTACAAAGTCAGTTGCAGCACGTAATGGAAATTGAAAAACTTTTAAATTAAAAAAATCATACAATATCTTTTGATCATGTTTTCCCCTCCCCAATGATCCTCACTAGTAATCAAAACACTAAATATACAGAACAAAGAAAGGCTATTAAAAGTTTCAAGGGAAGAAGAACAAGTTACATATAAAGACTGATCCTTTAGAATAACACCAAACTTTTCAATAGAGACAGAAAGCCAGAAGGGTCACAGATGCCAGGCCAGACTATTATACCCAGCTAAATTATAAGCAATAGAAGGAGAAAGAAAATTGAAATTTTCAATGAATTTCATTTGTAATATCATCAGAAAACTTGACATACTTGGTAATACATTTAATGGATGATATAAGGCCCTTTTCCAAGAGGATTCAAAGAACTGAAGATACTGGAGCCATAACCAAACTGTCTTAGAAGACTCAGTGTTGCTAAAATGTCTAATCTCTTCAGACCGATCCACAGAGTCAAGGCGTTCCCTAAACACAGGCATGGCTTCTTTAAAGACATGGACAACTTAATTCTAAAATGTGCGGTATATGCAAATATCAATGACTCAAGCAGCCAAAGGAATCCTCAGGAATGAACAAGTCTGTAGGTTTTAGACCACTTGATTCTATGAGTTCTTTAAAGCCATAGTAAGCAAGACCACATGCTACAACACACAATAGAGTCCAAAACAGACACACAAGTTCCACATTCACATTAATAGGGAAAGAAACTCTTTAACACACAGTGCTGAAATAACTGGAATAACTGAAAGGAATTCTGAGAAAAACAGAATCTCTAAAGAGAAGAAAAGGAACTAGCTGGGCCTGAAATTTAGAGTGGAGCCTAGAAGCCACTTCTGACTGTGGGATGCTCTATAAGGTTTTCATTTACCTGGAAGAACATGACACTGAGCCTCACAACCCCTGCAGGTCTGTTCCTGCTTCAGCTGCCAAGGTAAATGCCCAAGGAAGTCTCATTTTGCTGCCCAGGCAAGCCCAATGGACTAGGATCTACACTGTTATGCCAATGCCAAACATCCAGGAATTGGCACAATTGCCCTTCCTTCCTTCCTTCCTTCCTTCCTTCCTTCCTTCCTTCCTTCCTTC
>LOEQ01000946.1:313211-324730 GCA_001685075.1 Bramus lutescens | reverse complement strand
GAAAGAAAGAAAGAAAGAAAGAAAGAAAGAAAGAAAGAAAAGAAAGAAAAAAGAAAGGCCATACTTGGCTTCTTCACTATAGGAAAAAAAAATTGAGAATCTAATTTGTTAATTTTTGGTGTGTGGCAATAAAGGGATTAAACTAGAAATAAATATTAGAATATCTGAAAATAAGTCAGTCTTCAAATATGTAAAATTTTTAATTACTGATGGTCCCAAAGGAAGTCTCTGGTGAAAACTAGAAAACAGTTTTAAGTGAATGAAATTATATAAATATATATAAATATGAGAATGAGTCAGCAGGCTGCAGCAATGCTGTATTTGAAGGACATTTAATGTGCTAACCCCTTAGAACATGAAAGGTTTCAGGTCTTTATCCACAAATAACTAAGGAGGGGAAGCAAAACTAGCCCAAACTTGGAGAACAAAAAAAAATGAAGCAGGAATAATGAAATCAAATGTGCTTTGCCGAGAAAAATCAACAAAAGGGATGAACTATAACCAAGCTGAAGGAGGGCGGGGAGAGGGAGAAAGAAAAAAAATATTACTATCAGAAAGGAAAAGAGATGTATTTAAAGGCATCATAAGGAATACTGTGAGCAGCTCAGAGCACATAAGTTGAACAATTAAAATGAAATGAGCCAAGTCCTTAAAAGCAACAGACTTCTAAAACTAAGCCAAGAAGAAATTGATTATATAGATGTCATATATATTCATAATGTGTATATATGACATCTACATATATAATATATCTGCATCTACAATTATTGTATTATATATATATATATTTAAATTTGTGGCATGAAACAAACTTTCTGAAAGGGCAAACCCTAGGTCTAGGTTTCACTAGAATTTGGCTAAACAGTTTAAGGAAATCACAACAATTCTTCACAAGTTTCCAGAAAAATGATAAGGGGAGGGCACCTGCCAACCTGTTTAAGGAAGCTGGCAGTATTAAAAGTCAGTGAAGAAAGATAGAAATAAAGAAAACTGTGGACCAATATCCCCAGTAATACAGACACTAACATCCTCAACCAGGAGTAGCAAGTCAAATACACCAATATACAAAAAGACTCTCCGCATCTTTCACGTCGTTGACAATGGCACACATCATTGAAACCCCTCCAGGAAAGCAAACTTGTCTTTGTTTCATATTTGTCTCTGAGAGAGTTCTGATTTCTATTTGACATTTACCACCATACAACTCCTTACTCATAGTAGGAAATCAATGTAGAGGTTCCGGTCCTCACTAAGTGTGTCTCCTCCAGTGATGTTTGGGAACTGGGGAAATAACCACAGGAAGAGCTAAGGAGTTGTTGCATCTCCTATGAAACTTAACTGAGCTTAACCTCCACTGATCACTGATCTTTATTACCCCCTACTAAGGCAGGCAAGTATAGGGAATAATTTCACAAATTCTTCCAATGTGCTTGGCAGCCCAGTTCCTTTACCTGCACAATACTGTCTCCAAACAATGACACCTAGTAACCTTGGATCTCCCCCACACCTCAGACTACATTACACTCCTCTCTGAACAATAGAATAGGTTTCTCCTCCCCTAATGACTACCAAACTTGAACAGTTTCTATTCGAATGTTATTTCCAGTACATTTTGGTCCAAGGATGGGAGGATCCATCAAGTCTGAACTGGTTTTGAGTGCTTTGTACTAAAGCAAAACTTGTCCTGAAGTGAACTGTTAGGGAGTATCCTATGCATAATTGGGTGTACATGCTGTTACCATGTTTCCCTTGCCTTTGGTGCCTGAGATTCCTTGACCTCTGCTATACTGGGGTCTGAATACTCCCTTTGCATTTAGCTACTCCAGTTCAAGGGACCGCAGGTTTGATTCTCAGGTCAAGCACACAACCAATCCCAGAACACTTCAGAGAAGCTTGGGTTCCCTTATAAATGTGTTCCACATGGTCGTGGTAAAAGAGTGTGTTCAAGCCTTAGATGGCAGGTTCATCCTAACATAGCTGTCTCTCCACCCCCCTTTCAGCACAGAAAAAGACGGGCTGGCACTCTGACTCACTCACTCTAGGCCATATATTGGTCTCCATTTCAATCTAACAGCTCGACAATGTTGGAGCCCTTTCAAATCCCCTGAGTCAAAATGCCAACAGTGGGAACTGTTTAGTGGTTCCCTAGCAACAAATCAATCTTGGTGCAACGTTATGTTCCTTCCATGGCCACCCCACACCTGTGATGCCTATTCTTCCATGTGCCACTGAGCTGGTTCTGAACGAATACGGAAATGCAGGTAGTTCTCTTAGAGTATGGGTGTTCAGAATATTTGTTTACACTGCGAAGATGTGGCTTTGCTAAGGTGCTCCCTGATTGGTTTGATAAAGAGTTAAGGGGTCAAGGGCTAAGTAGGAAGAGGTTAAGTGAGACTTCTGGGCGGAGGGAGAACTCTTGGAAGAAGAAAGGCAGTTTGCGAGCCAGATGTGCAGGAGGCAGTAGGGACAGTGTGGGGATGTGGTGACAAGACTGGTGGAGGTATGGATGTTAGAAATAATGGGTCAATTGAAGTTATAAGGACTAGTTAGGAACAAGCCTAAGCTAAGTCCAAGCTTTCATAATTAATATTTGTGTCATTATTTGCTGGCTGGAAGCTCTGATGAGAAAATACTATACTGCTACATGTGGTACAGTCCTCTGGTCACATTTTGCCCCCTTTCCTTTGGAGTCCATTTAGGACTCCTTATAGCTTTAGAGATGAGGGGTAGATTTGAGTAAAATAAGGATTGCCTCAAAGACAACCTCTTCCTTTCCTTGAACTCCATAAAAGAAAGCACCAAACAATAATCAGGCCCCTTGAGCATCCTTGCTCATGGTTTCCTTAACCCCAGACTAGAGAGGAGAGACCCTCTGCTCTGGGAGAAAAAAGCCTGTTCCAGCTCACAGAGAGTTTCATCAGCATTTAGGGACTTAATGCTACTGGCTTGCTTCGTCAGGATCTTCTCAGACATCCCATTTTAACTTTCAGGACCTCAAGCCTTCTCTAGAAGTCAACATTCTCTGTAGGACTTGGGGTTTAATTTACAGTGCTATTGGTAACTCAGCAAGATGAGATTGTAGGTTTTGTTTTCAGCAGGCTCTGCCACTTAACTGGAGAGGGTAAGACATAAAAGTGTTTAGGTCATTAACTAGGCATTTGGACTGTGATGGAAATCCCTTAGCTTCTCTTTTTCTACCTTGTCAAGTAATAGTAGGAAGAGCCAGTCAGTCTCCTAACTTTCTGTTAGTTTAAGGAAAATGTAGGTGAGTATTGTAAGCAGTCACTCAGATCCTTGCTAATCATGGGGTGGAAAAAGCTCTGAGCAGAAGTTTCTGTGTCCCACAGTCACTCTTAAATAAACTTTCAGAGGCTTATATTAATTGTAAATGCATGCCCGATAGATCAGGCTTGTTATTGGCTAGCTCCTAAACTTAAATTAACCCATAATACTTATCTATGCTTAGTCATGTGGCTTGGTACCTTTCCTCAATACAGCATTATCATCTTGATTCTTGTATTTGCTGGCAGCTCTCTGATTCTGCCCTTCTCCTTCCCATCATCCTTAGTTTAGTAGCCCTGCCTATGCTTCCCACCTGGCTACTGGCCAATCAGCATTTTAGTAAACCAGTTCAAGTGACAAATCTTTACAGTATATAAGAGAGTTATTCCACAGTGAAAAGTAGCCAAGGTTGACAGCAAACTTAACTATGTAGCCAAAGATTGCCTTTGACTGCAGATTCTTCTGCCTCTATCTCCAAAATGCTGAGGTTACAGGCATGTACCACAATGTCTAATTTTACATGATGCTAGGGATTGAAGCCAGGGCTTTGCGTCTGCTAGGTAAACCCTCTACCAACTATACCCCCAAGCCAGATCATTACTTCTTAAAATTGTGAGCTTAGGACTACTCAAGAGAGACTTTTTGTTATCTGATATGTAGGTCATTTCACTGACTATCACTGCTTCTTTTGCTACCAGAAATAACCAGTACTGTCCTGAGGACTGATGAAATGGCAGAGCCAATGCCAGTCAGCTCAGAAAGTCATTCTTAAGATCCTGTTCCTGAGGGCTGGAGAGATGGCTCAGCAGTTAAGAGCAGTGGCTGTTCTACTAGAGGACCTGGGTTCAATTCCCAGCACTCACATGACAGCATGCAACTTCAGTTCTAGGTGACCCAATACTCTCACACAGACACATATGCAGGCAAGACACCAATGCACATAAAATAATAATAATAATATATCATTAAAAGAAAAAAATAGAGCACTGAAAGTCAAGAATCACCTATCTATCGAGAGATTTCATTTTATTATTCATAATATCACAATTCTATCAATATTGTTTGTATTATGTAATATACAATATGTGTAATATGTGTGAAGATATTTACTATAAGATATTACTATACATTGATGCATGAGTCCAACTCTACCATATGGCTCAAGACACAAAGCTAAAGATATATACTTCTGGCCAATAGATGAGAGCAGGGTGAGTCCACAGACCAGAAGTCTGTGGGCAGTTGCCAGATTTTCCATCAGGAAAATTAATTGTGTTGGTTTGAATGAGAATGACTCCACCCCCCCCCACACACCCCATAGGTTCATGTGTTTGAATATTTGGTTTCCGGTTGGTGGAACTGTTTGGAAGGATTAGGAGGTGTGGCCTTATTAGAATCTTGTGTCATTGGGCTTTGAAAAGTCAAAAAACTCTTAGCGTTCCCAGTGAGCTCTGTAACTCCTGCTTATGGTTTGAGATGTGAGTTCACAGCTATTCCTGGCACCAAGCCTTCATCCCACCAGCCTGGACTTTAAGCCTCTGAAATCATAAACCCAATTAAATGTTTTCTTTTATAGGTTGTCTTGGACATGGCGTTCTTATCACAGCTGCAGAAAAGTGACTAATAAATCAACCCACTTCAGCAAAAGTTTACTAGCTTCCATTTGATCTCTTCTCCAAATACTTAGTTGATACCTAAAATTCACACAGAGATTTTAAACGCAGCATGTTCGTATCCTTAAACAGAAGGAAAAAAAAAAAGCATTGGCCAAAGTTCAATATTCACAGATCACTTAAAAGCTTCTAGGTGAAACAAGGGCAGAGGTGGACTTCCTCAGTCTGATTAAGGACACACATGAAATCAGCTACAGCTATCATCATTCTTAATAGTGAAAGACCCAACACAATCAACAATTCTAGGCACTCACACCAAAAGCAGTGCTACACACAGCTGTCGAGAAAGTAGGAAGGAGCCCAGTGCCTCTCATAAAGGATAGTGGCACGCATGTTTTGTCCTCACGTGAAGGAATACAGCTCAGCAGCAAAAGGAGCAAATTACTGAGACCCATCACAGTGCTGCATGAACTAGAAAGACCTAAGGAGTCATTCTAAACCATGGCTTGCTAGAGGTGTGGCGGCTAATCTTGATTGTCAGCTTAATGAGCACTGAAACAAATCCCCGTTGACTTTTAACTTGCCGTGTCTGTGGGAGAGCAGATTTGCTGATGTGGGAAGACTCACCCTAATGCTGGTGGAACCATTCCATGGGCTGGGACCCCATTAAGCAAGAGAACTGAACACACACATTCTTCTCTCTGTGTTCTGATAGTGGATGCAGAATTCCTGACCCAAAGGCTGCCCCACCATGGTGGACTTCACCCGCAAACTGTCTGCCCGAATAAACTCTCCCTGTCTCAGGGTCCACATCTGTCAGCATTTGGTCATCCCTACAAGAAAAGCAACAAATCCAGTGGAGTTCCATCTGCACGACACTCTGAAGAAATAAAAGCTGCCGAGATGAAGGCAGATAAAGGGCCAGCAGGGGTTAAATACAGGAGGAGGGTTAGCAACAAAAGAACAGCAGGAAGGACTCCCTGTGGAGGTTAGAATTGTCCAGAAAGACGCCTGTGGTGATGGTTCTAAGACTAAGCATATGTAAAAACTCCTGGAACTGCTCGTGAGGGAAGTCTAATACTGTATGTAAATGAAGACAGCCAATGGAAACTTCTGCCAGTGGGCTAGAGAAAAAAATTTAATGCAGGAAACAAGATTTCACTTTAAAATGCTTAATTGTACATTATTTATTGATGAATAGAGTCCGTAAGATTTAACCTTTATTCCCCCTGTGGACATTTGATGTCTAAAATTACAGTTGTCACATTTCTTGAGTGTAATTAGATGTGGACGAGCATTTTGCATCGTTTAAAAAGAGGCAGCGAAGAGGCAATGTCGGGTTTCTCTGTCTGGCTTTAATGATATGTCAAGCTACAGAGAAATCTCTCTGGTTTTGGAAACTGACATTTGGGCCTCAATTGTCAAATTATCTGGGCCATCACCCTGGGGTCTGGACTGTCCACAATGATGTTTTCTGGGCCCAAGGCCAAGGCCTCAAGGCCAGCGAAAACCTTGCCTGACGTCAGGAAGCCAAAACCGAGAGGGAGAGAGGGCGAATCCTCTAGGCATGTGTGGCTGCGATGAAGGAGATTCAGCTAGGGTGCTCAGGATAAGAATTTTCACCTTTCCAATCAGCGGCTGCGTGTAGGCACTGGATCCAAATCCCCAGTGTGTGCTCACAAGGGGTCTGTCTTCCCAGCTACAGAGCCCTTGTGGCATGAACTAGCACAATGCTGCCCATGTTGGAAAACCCTGATGTGGAAGGTCCCTTCACAGAGGGACCCACAAGCAAGACCGCTGTGTTCCGCAGTCTTCACCTGGTCTTCTAGTGGCTCCAAATGCCGGATAAGTGGGTGAGAAACCTTCTCAGGCTTCCTTCCCTTACCAGCCCCCAGACAATGTATCCCAGGTCACTGGCTGGTTTATAACTTGAATCCAGATCCTTGCAGCAGTTTACACAGGCTGATGGGAAAGGCCCTGGAGACAGTCCTCACTCTGAAGTAACTCTTTCCTCTATTGGCTCCAGAGGTGCCCAAATGCCTATAATACTCACCCTTCTAACCAAGGTATTGGTATACAAATGGGAGTGGACATGAAGTAACCCACTGAGCTACGGGCCCTCAAGTGAATGCTGCTCTATTCGGGAGGAGAGCCCCAGCAGTATGAAACTTTGAGAGAGAAAAGAGCAGTGGACATTAGGGATCTAAGAGAGGACCCTCCTTGCATGGGGAGCTGGAAATTGAGGTACGGGTCAGGACACAGTGCCTATCTCATCACTCTCCCCTGTCCTCTGCCCAGAGTGGGTCTGCTCCCCAGAAGCCTCTGTCAGAAGTCCACCGACAAACATCTCTTCAAACCACTACTCAGAGCTAAGGAGCCAGTACTGCGGTTCCTGCTTCCTGGCCACCGTTAACCTCGGCACAGACCAGGCATGCCAGATTGAAATATTAGAGCCAGATTTCATTAATAAACAGGGGCTTGTGTTTTTACATTGTTGAAAACCAAACAGGTCAGAGGATGTGGTGGAGGAACATGTGAGAAGGAACAGAGGTGGAACCGGATACCCTTTATCTCCATCATGAGGAAGAACACTTTTGGCAAGACCACCTCTCAGAAATCACTGTTTTAAAGAACTTGAAAGACAGACGCTTTGGAGAAAGCATCTGGGAGAGAGCATCCCAGCTCATCTTTGGGGAAAAAAATATGGAATGAAAGTAGAATGTGAACAGATTTGAATATCCGTGCCAAGTGAAGTCAGAGCAAGATGGACCGGTGGAAGATAAACTATGGCAGCAGACAGCCCCACAAAGGACAGGTGTCTGCCTGTATCCCGCTATCCTCTTAGTATGAGGTGCTCCTCTGAGGTGGCCACCTCCTTAGAGAGAGGTCTCTCATAGGGATTCCCTCTGCCTGACTTTGGAATTCCAGCACCCAGCCCTTAGAGGATAAGCCATGAAAGCAACAAGAAAACTGCTAGTCCATGCCCAACAACCCTCAGCCTCATTCACGCCTTGGCAGTTCAAGCTCAGCATCCTTCCCCAAGCTCTGCCTAGCCTTGTGGGAAGATAGCCAAGTCTTTCATGTGACTTCTGTTTCCTTTTTAGGTTATGTTGGGGGACTATGTTTTCAGAAACATTTTATTACAGAAACTTTCAAATATACTCAAATGTAGAAGGACTGGATGCATGAGCCCACGCACGCTAATCCACAGCTTCCCACAAGTATTAAACCATGGATAATCTTGATTCATCTATCCCCCAAATCCCCACACACTCATAGACACTGTATTATTTCAAAGAAAACTCAGGCATCATGCCATTTGTCTGTAAATATTCCAAAAAGTCGGTTGTTTTCAAAGATAAAAGCATAGTGCTGCTTCCATGAAAAACATTTAAGCCAAAAGACTCTTAGAACCATCTGATATTTGGGATTTCTTGTGGATGTGAACACTGAGACAAGGAAGGCAAGAGGTAAGATTGGGGCTTAAGCTTCCTTTTCCAAGATGGGGCCAGTCCAAGAACTCACTGTCTCAGCCTTTAAGGGAGCGGTGGACAGTTGCTTCTCCCAAAATAGGAAAATATCTGACTGTTTGGCAGCTACCTTTGATCTCTTCATTATGAGCTGTCTGGTCTACAGAAAGTCTTGGGTCAACAATTGGAATGACAGTTCTTTATCAATGAAATGTGGTAATGGCATGAGCCTGTTGTATGGGCAATGCTGACTGCTGAACACGGTATTGAACACCCATTCCTTACGGAGTTTGGAATTGCTCCTTTCACTTTGATTCAGAACTTAATTGATGGGGAAGCTCAGCCAATCACATTTGGCTAGGGCGTGGCCTCCTGGAGCGGGGAAGATAAACTTGGAGATCCATGTGTGCGCGCTCTCTTCTTTTTCCTCCCTTTCGCGCGCTGGACCCTGGTTACGTNACATTTGGCTAGGGCGTGGCCTCCTGGAGCGGGGAAGATAAACTTGGAGATCCATGTGTGCGCGCTCTCTTCTTTTTCCTCCCTTTCGCGCGCTGGACCCTGGTTACGTGAGTTCGTTGTTTTTCAATTATTAAACTAAATCTGTTATATTGAACTGGCCTGGTTGATCCTAATTTACCGGTAAACCACACCCATCACTTAATGGTAGCTCTGATTTTGTGACTTAACATCCAACTTCAGCTTCCTCTCTAATTCCCCACCGTGGCTATCTTTCTGCCAGTCTTTTCACTTTTAAACTACCTATACCATTTCATTTGAAATAAGTTGCTCATAAACAGTAGATAGTTGGCTCTGCTGATGTTTAGTGAATTTATGTAGTTGGAGGCCACTAGTTCATTTCCCGACCACCCTTACTTGAAATCATCACATAGAAATTTGTATTAATTACAATAATGTTTGGCCAATAGCTTAAGCATATTTCTGGCTAGCTCTTATATCTTAAATTAGCCCATTTCTATTAAATCTGTGTATCACCATGTAGCTGTGGCTTACCAGCAAGGTTCCAGTAGGTTCCAGCAGAGGTGTCTTTCTCCTATGGGTGGCCACATGGCTTCTCCCTGACTCTGCCTACTCTATATATCTTTTTCAGCCTGGCTTTACTCTGTTAAGCCATTGACCAAAAGCAACTCCTTTATTAACCAATGGCAATAAAACATATTCACAGCATCCATCACCTCCCACATCCAATTTAGGTCACTTAAATTTAATGTTAATGTTATTATTGCACATAGTGATGTAAGCCTCTCAGTTGGTTTTCTTTCTTCTTCCTTCCCTATTTTCCTTTTTTAAAAAGTATTTTTGGAGATGTATTTATTTTTATACTTGTTTATGTGCATGTGCCTAAATGCCTGTATGTGTACCACATGCAGGAGGTACCTGGGAGGTCAGAAGGCAGTATCAGAACTTAGGAACTGGAATTACAGGCAGCTGGGAGCTACCCAAAATGGGTGCTGGGAATAGAGCCTGGGTTCTCTGGAAGAGCAATTTAACACTAACTGCTGAGCCATCTCTTCAGCCTCTTCTTCAGTGTCCTGGTTCTGTTTTCTTTCAGGTTAAACACTCCTTAGAGGGATTTTAGGTTGCATAGGAAATGTCCCCCATTGGCTCCTCTATTGGGGACTTGGCTACCAATTGACAAGCTTCTGAGAAATGGTTGGGACCTTAGGGCTTTGATATAATCAATTTATTAATGCCTTAACAGAATCATAATACAATAGCATTATTAACAATCAAAAATAGGAAGCAGAGACTAGCCGGAAGAAGCAGACCACTGGAAGTGTGTCTTTAGGGGCTTTCTCTTGTGCTGAGCCCTTCTGTGCTCTCTTTCCTGCTTCCTAACAGTCATGAGGTCAGTTGTCCCTGCTGCATTCTCCATTGTCATAATGTTCTGTCTCACCATGGGCCCAGAATCAGCACAGGTGAGGACTGTGATCGGAAATCTCTGAAACCTAGAGCCAAAATAAATCCTTACTCCCCACGTTTCTTTTCATGGGTATTTGGTCATGTCAACTTAATGCTAAGACAGTGGAATTCCTTTTTATATATCTGAATTATTGTAAGTGAATCTCTTTGTATGTTTTTCTTAGTGGTTACTTCAGATATTAAAACGTGCACATATTATTGTCACAGGCTACAGGTGCTAGCATTTCAGGTGAAACATAGAACTATTATCTCTGTTTTAATGTCTTTAGACTCTCCATAAATACAATTGCCTGAAACATTGCCATTGTGTATGTTAGCACCACGAGAAATGCTGTTATGATTTCTGCTTCAACATCAAATTTAGTTCTAAAAGCTCCAGAGAAGGGAGGCGTGTTCTACTTTCATCAATTTTGCTGTTACTTTATCTTGTCTGATAGTCTAGCTTTCCTTGTGTTATTTCATTTGTATTTGAAATTTTCCCATTTTTTCGCTTTATTCATTCTCCTAGGGTAAGCTTATTAACAAACTCTTCTGGTTTTCCTCTATCTGAAAATGACTATCTGTATGTGTCTGTGTGTGTGAGAGAAAAAGACAGACAGACTATGTTTGCATGTTTGTGGGTACATACATGTACTGTTGCATACCTACATGTGTGCATATCCATATGGAGGCCAGAGGTTGACACTGGTTGTCTTCCTCCATTGTTTTCTATTGTATTTATTGAGGCAAGGACTCTCACTGAACCCGAAACTCACCAATTCAGCTAATCTAGCTAACCAGCTTGCCTGGGGATCTCCACTCTATATATATGAAGTGCTGGGCTTACATACATAGCTTGAAAAAGATATATCAGTTTGGGAGGTCCAAACTCTAGATTCCACACATGTGTAAAAGCAGTTTATCCACTGAGCTCTCTCCCCAACCTGAGTGCCCTTATTTTCTCTTTATTCCTGAAGGTTATTTTTTGCTGGGTATAGAATTCTACCAGAGCAGTCAGGGATTCTGTCCTGGATCTCCAGTGTTGTGTCATAAAACTTTCTTTCCATTCACCTCTAATACTTGGAGTCTGCGAAAGCCAAACAGCAGGGGAAAAAATAACAGTCCATATCTGCTATTTCAATCTTCCAATCAGCTGATAGCAACTCCTCCAAATAATTAGAAACACAGCTGATGTAGGAGGGTCATCTGTCTATGTGTTACTTTCATTGGTTAA
>LOEQ01000946.1:278376-297208 GCA_001685075.1 Bramus lutescens | reverse complement strand
TCTTCTTCTTCTTCTTCTTCTTCTTCTTCTTCTTCTTCTTCTTCTTCAACTCTGTCATTTATTTTCTTACTTTTGAAACACAAAAAGAATTTTACATACCCTGGATGTGACCCTAATCTTATGTTTGCAAATACCTACTCCAGATTATGGCTCAATACTGCATTTGCTTAACAGCTAATTTTGTGGAAGAGATTTTAGTTGTGATGGCCTCCAAGGATGAGGTTTGTTCTTGAGTCCACACTGCTTCTGATGCCAGACGCCTAGCCCTACGCTGGGGTACACTGCTGTTTTCCTTGAAGAAATGTATACTTTCTTAAGTTAATTTTAAAACAAAACATGAAGCTCACATCAGGGATTTTATTTAAGTTGTTTAGTTTAAGGGTGTTCAATTGTTTTTTTTTAACATTTTAAAATATATATCTGTCTTTTTGTCTTCTCTTTTACTGTTGTAAACACCAGGACCAATACAACTTATAAAAGAAAGTGTGTAATTTGGCTTACGGTTTCAGAGGGTCAGAGTCCATGATGGCAAATCAAAGAAACACTGAGAGATCACATCTTGGTCTACAACCACAAGGCACAGAGAGAGTACTGCTAATTGCAGGAGTCTTTTGAAACTGCAAAGCCCAACCCAGTGATACACTTCCTCCAGCAGTGTGCACACCTCCCAATCCTTCCCAAACAGCCCCACCAATTGGGGATCAACTATTTAAATATATGAGCCTATGGGGTCCATTCTCATTCAAGCCACCACAATATCTTATTATTTGTATTAGTTTTTTTTTCTTGGCAAACTGAAAAGATTTTGGTTTTATTGTATTTATTTATTCTCTGTTTTCTTTTCCTTCAGTGAAGAAGCATATGCAGAAAGTGCCCAGTCCATGACCTATGAAAGCAAATGAATATGTGCTTGTTTAGATAAGCATGCACACAACACACACATGCTTAGAAAAGCAAATAGCAAGATGTGTGCAGGACACAGCTGTGGTCCTGAAGGCATAATAGTAAGTTCCATGCCTACCTGAACTACAGTGAATTCCAGCTTCGAGTGCATATCCAGACCTTGTCTCAAAAAAGGAAAACAAAAACAAATTATAAAATGCAGTCCAAAATGAAGAGGCTCCATTACCTGAAAATAAATTCTGGTGTCACGCCTGCTAATCTGCAAATCTAATGAGGCAAGGGCAGAGCAAATATTTCTGGTTCCAGGTGACCCTTCCCAGACCCAGCCAAGGAGAGGCTATGTGGCTGCCTTTCTAGGATCATAAGGCCAGTTTTCTGGTCCAGTTAGCAGTCCCATGCAGGCTGCTAAAATGAACTGACCTCAGTGGAAGTTGAATCCTTTCCTTTATGCGGATCAGCTTGGCTGGTGTGAATGCTCTGGAAACCGGTTCCTTCTGGTTTGAACCTGTACAGACTCAGAGTGAAGAATTTGCCCTGGTGACTTCAGGAAGCTTCCAACAAAGGAGCATTTACTTTCTGATATGGTTAATGTCCCGACTCAATGACACTGCCATCTCATACTCAGCACCCTAATTTAGAGGACAACCCAGCTATGCCCCCACCCCCAGGATTCCAGAAAGAACCACCGCAGAGAGTCAATGACCCGAGTCACCATGAAGCTGATCTCCTTGGCTCCTGTGAGAGCTGCACACCCTGGCTCTCACTCAATGCTCTGTCTGCCCTAGCCTGTCGCTCCTGTTCACTGCCCCTCAGCATTCCCTGCCACAGGGAGGATTATTCTGCACAGGTGATTACCAAATGGTTCTGGGTTTGTTGACAGCATTAAAGAAAAGGAGTTCCCTCTGTCCACTCTGAAGTGCCTCCTGTTGTGAAGCGCCATGAATGTGGTTGTCCATGGGGTTTCACAAAGTGGGTCTCCCAGGCTTCTGGGGCTGCTGACTGGGTGTGTCCATACCTGACTGACAGGCTAAAGAACTTTTTACAGTCTTCACCTTGACTGTCAGGCTAACTGCAAGATAAAATGCTGGTACCCTGAACCCACACCTCAGCAGTCTGCACCCTAGAAAATCAGTATGGATACATGGCTGACTGCCACTCTTCTGAAGGGCATTTGCTGGCTTTGAACTATTGCCAATGGTAAATGATGACCCAAAGGAAAGGTAAATAGCTGCAAGCCTACATTGTCTGTGAAACGAAATTTCACCCGTAAGAGAAGAGTCATATTCTAAACTTAGGTGTTATTTCACAAATAATGAAAAGCAACGTGCGTTTTAATGAGACAAAATAGGACTTAACAGATTATAAAGATTGCCTAAAACTAGCCTAGTGTGGTCTTAATGTCATGATTTTCTGGAGGTAGATGAGGCAGGAGGGGCCTCCTGAGAAGGGCAGGGCAAGCTGTCTGTATTTGTATTTCTGCTTCAAAGGAAGTTGACTCCATGATGGTCCCTTTGACCCTTCACCCAGCTGCTCTGAGGGAAGGGACCCAGAGGGCTGTGGGAGAAAACCCTAGGAAGGAAAACCACATTCCTCCCTGGTACTCTGGCCCATGTTGCCTCAGTTCCATCCTCTGTAGGCATCTTAATCCTAGAAGGCATCTGCTGAAATTTCCAGGTTCTGGTGTCTCAAAACAGGACCAGACCTGGGACACATGGATAGTGATAGAAACAGAAACAGTTTATTAGAAAACATTGTACTCCTAAGCATGGAAGCGAGCCAGGGAGCTGGGAACAGATAGAGAAGAACCATCAGAGGATGCTTCCAGCCTTCACGGGGCATTCACAGATCACCTGTCTCTTGGTGGAGGGGACGCCTTGGAACTTTATTGAGCATATTCTCATGGAGCCCTGACAGAGAGAAGTCCCTAATGTCTCTGCCAGCTGACACCTACCAGGCTAATCTTGATGCCTCTTTCTGCAGGGGACACAGTCTCAGGTGAATTAGTCACTCTCTGAGCCTCAGTGTTCTCCCATTAAAAATAGGAACAAAAACTCCTGGATTATGGAGTTGACGTCACTGATTTATGTGCGGCCCTGAAAAGGGCATCGTGGCAAATGCAGTGTGAAGACCAATACTGTTTGGTTGATGATATTGCTGTCACACTTATGACCAGATGACACTTTGAGCTTGGTCAAATTGAGAAATGATGCGCTTGTTTCTCGTGCCATTGGCTAGCGTCCTCTGTACCACGTCAAACCCCTGAAAGCACAAACTCAGACACACAAGATAGCTGGATTCCATGGCAGCAGCACACCTTAGCGTGTTGTATTTCTTTTCTGCTTATAATTATATGATCGTAGTAGCTACCATGAGCTATTTACTAGTATGTAACTCTCAACTGGAGTACTGGTGGAGTTTCTACGCTGTGGGAATGTGCTCCTGGAGTCCGTGTGTGCCTGTGTTTGTCGTAAAAAAGAGCCTTTCAAAGAGAGAAGCAGAAGGGCACTAAAGGGAAGGGAGACCACAAGGGGCACAGCAGTTCCCTCATGTACTTGGAACTGAGGGACAGAGGGGACTTGGACCATCCCACACAGCAATGGAAAGAGCTCTTGGCTTCCAGGAGCAACTTAATAGAAAACATCCTTCAGCCCTACAGAACTGTGGACGGCTACACTCAATGGTGTGTAACACAAAACACACGTGTCTTTTTCCTTGCACCTAAATAGATCCCTCCCGGGGGAAGGGGAAACTCACTCCAGTAATTTGATTTGGTGATGTGTTTTGGGAAAGAATGCACACCCGAGGGCTGGCACGGAAGACGGGGAAAGCCATAGGCCAAATGAGACCAAGAGGAAGGACTCACCGCATTGGGACAGAGAGGAAAGTGGGGAATGCTATTTGGCAAGAGAACGGAACGAAGCCCTGGGGGTTGTATCATTTTCATCAGCCTGAGTCACTGCGAGAGACCCGGGCGGACGAGTCCAAATCTATTACTTAAGAAGCCTCAGCGCTGGAGTGGCTGTTTTATAGGTTGCGCGCGAATATTCATAAAGCCCACACTGGGTTTTATGTACCGTGTTTCTGAGCCTTCCCACTGAGACAATTGAGGTGCCCAGCTTGGAGGACTGGTGGCTCGATCTTCTCAGCGGCCTTGTAGAAAACATGGAGATAAGAGTGTGACAGCGCTGAAGGCCGAGGTTGGAGGACAGGAGCAGCCGGCCTCCTCGGAGGGCCNNGTGTGTGTGTGTGTGTGTGTGTGTGTGTGTGTGTGTGTGTGTGTGTGTGTGTGTGTCTGTGTGTGTGTGTCTGTGTGTGTGTGTCTGTGTGTGTGTCTGTGTGTCTGTGTGTTTCCGCTAAAGTGGCACCTTGAGGAAATTTCATAGCCTTAAGTACTTACCAGGGTTCACTTTCAGCTAAAATACATTAAAGGGAGGAGAAATAAAACAAGTGTGAAGAGATGCCACAGAGAAGTGAAAGAAGAAAAGATAAAAAGTGGGAAAAAATGTAAAAAAGTCTAAGAGGTATTCCTCTGGAAAAAGAGCTATGCTAGATAATTAAATAATTATTAAATAAGTGTATTATAACTGTTGAAATAAACTGTTAACCCAACCAAGGGGAAAAGGGAGAAAAATTGTGGAAGAAAAATACAGAAGGGGGAAAATTCTCAGCTACAAGGGATATTATTCCATAGTGAATAACAACCCTGCCTAGCACTACAAAAATAAGTGTGAAAAGCCATTGTTCTACAAGAAAACATAAATTCCTAAAATGTCAGAAGAGGTAGCCATAGAAACCAAACAGCCTGCAGCATAAGGATTTCAGAGTTGAAAAGTTCCTGGAGAGCCCTCAGCCCAGCTGGGTGCGGGATGAATTCTCTCAAGCCCACAAAGCGGAACTGTTGTCAGTATTCTCGGAACTGCTCTTCCAGACCATCTTCCTTCCAGCTCCTAAAGGCTTTCAGATTTACAGTGAACTGCAAGATGGGGCAGGATTCTGTATGTCCCTCTCCTAGCGCTCGCTGACGGCACTGTCATCTGTCACCACGGTCCCTGGGAAACACAAGCTGTGGTCTCATTTAGATTTGCCTGTTTTTCCGCCCATGACCTTTTTCTATCACATGAATTAATCCAAGGTACAAGAGCATATTTAACATATTACTTTCATGAATTGGAAATGTATATTTAATTATAAAATTTGACAAATCCTCCCCAAAGAAGTTTTTTTGTTTCGTTTCTTGGGGTTTTGTTTGTTTGTTTGTTTGTTTGTTTGTTTGACAAAATGAAACATTTGGGGGGTTTGTTTTGTTTTCTTTTGTTTTGTTTTTCCCAGGGAGGGGCATTAGTTTTTGTTTGTCTGGTTGTTTTGGGGGGGTTAAAATGGAGTAAGACAAAGATTTCTCTCTTTTCAGATTGCTTGCCCCACGGCCCCAACTCCACCTTTGAATCATGTACTTTATAGGACACTTACCTGAAATGTAGTTTGGGTCATATGCCAGCTCTCATATGCATTTTATTAGTATTGCGCATGGAATTCAGATGATACTTAACAAAAAATGTGGCTGGGACTCACTCATGAACATAGCTACCAAAAAGTCTAATTAATTGAACTGTATTTTTAAAAGAAAACTACACTCCAGCCAACAGGACTTAGCTTAGGGGAGCTAGCAAATGTAGTGTAGAGGTGAGAAGAGAAATATAATTATTCATACATTTAGAGAAAAAGTATTTGTATAAAGTGCAAATGCGCCCATCATGATTTTATCCATGCAGATGCAAATCAGCAGTGTTTCATGAGAAGCGTCAAAGGCATCGGTACCAAAGTCAGCAGAAACGATCGGCACAGTCAGTTAAAGTTGTATTGGCATTGTGGCCTGTGTGATCAGACAAGAGACATGCAATGCACACAATTTGAGAAGAAAGTCATTTTGATTATTGCAAATGTTAAATAATAATGTGCCTCAAACATGGAGACATGCATGAGAATTAACGAAAAAACTATTAAGAATAATCAAGGGATTTTCGCTAAATGCCTATAGACAAAGTTATATAGAGCTCAGTAGCTTTCACATGTAAGAGAAACAAGTCCTCAACAACAGTGCTCTCCTCTCAGATGACACTGACTGCCAAATCAAAAGCTCAGTGGCAGGGATGGGATGCCTCCCCTCACGTTATTGGTCAACAGTGTTCTAGGGATCTCAAAACCAACATGGGTTGTTACCATTGTTCTTAGGTGCCCACCAGAACTTCATAGTAAGATGCCATAGATGAAAACAATATACAAGTTGGCCATAGGACATGGATACAATCACATGGCTCCTAACCAGGAAACTTCCTCCATGTTTTCATGTACCTTCAGATGCTGTGTAGGCTGCTGAGTGGGGGTGGTGACAGGGGCAACCGTCACCAATAATATTACCAGCTATGAAAGAACTCTGTGAGCTACAGCAATGACTGGCATGACCAGACATGTCCATGGGTGCAATATTGGCACAAATAATATAGAAGTGACAAACCACTCTCTGATTGAAGTTAAGACCTCCTCCACAGGAGGCAACATATGCTTGGCAGTGTGAATGGCCAAGAAACCATGGTTGTGGATTTCACAGACCCCAAGGGTGAGTCTACTACCATTAATGCTACTAAATGGACATAGTATAAAACTGCTCTCTAATTTATATCACTATAATCACAGATTAATATAATGTGCATCCCTCATTGCAGACATTTCTTTGTCCAGTGGATGGCGATTTACACAGAAACTGGCAACTGTTCCAAGTGCAGAGAATATGTGTCAGTGGAGTGTTCATCCATACATGGGATGTATGCATCACTCACTCACCCCCAGGGTTCGTCTTGGAAGAGGGAGCAGAGAGAATGTAAGAGGCATACTTGAGCAAAACAGTATTTTCTGGGCACGACTGGATCACGAGCCCCACCCCAACCAAGGAGCTTTGTCAGTTGATGGCTTTGAGGGAGGGAGAGTCAGTTTTCCCCAAGAGTGTGGCTCCTGGTGGTCAACCACACTCCAATGGGTGGGCCCACATCCAGAAACAGATAGCCAACAAAAATTTAAGTCCTAGTTACTAACAGAGAGAGAGAGAGAGAGAGAAGTTGGTAGGGCCATGAATCTGGAAGGAGTGGGGGGGTGAATATGATCAAAATCCATCCTAGAAGTTATCAAATAATTAACAAATACACATTTAAAAAGAAAAATATGGTGTAACAGAATACTTTTTAAAAGGAGAGAGACTATCTGGTGCCACACTTAAGAAATATAGAAGTCTCACATAAATGCACTCCATGAGTAAAACCATATACAAAAGAGCAAAAGCAAGGGAGAGTACTTTAATGTTGGGTAAAGAAACTCGATGCTGTAAAGGAGACAAATTTCCTTCATCTGAAGTTTTAACAAAGATAATGACAGGATCACTTTCTTCTTTTTAGCTGCATAATCTGTTCTAATTGCTTTTCTGTTGTGATAAACCACTGACCAAAACCAACGTGGAGAGAAAACGATTTATTTATTTATGTTTTTCAGTTCGTTATCCTAGTAATCCAGGGCAGGAGACAAGAAATGAAACAAAGACCACAGAAAAATCTGCTACCTGGCTTGCTTCCCACGGTTTTCTCGGCTTGCTTTCTTATACAACCCTGTATCATTTGCCCAAGGATGGCACTTCCCACAGTGAACTAGGACCACCTACATTAATTGTTAATCAAGAAAATGCTCCCACAATCATGCCCACAAGCCTTCTGATGGAGGCAATTTCTCAAATGAGGTCCCTTCCCTCTTAACAAGGGACTCTATTTGTGTTAAATTGAAAAAACCCATCAGCACAATAGACTCCTTCTCAATTTCACATGCAAACACATCGCTATTAAACCATAACCTTTCTTTTCTTGTTTACCCCTAAGATCTCACGGTAATACAAATAATATAAAATACATTTCAACTTTTTTAAGTCCTGCAGACTCTTAACATTTTCAACACGTTAAAAGCACAAGATCTCTTTAGAAATTCAGTCTCTTCTGAACTGACAACCAGGGAGCCTATATGGGACTGAACTAGGCCCTTCTGCATATATGCTATGGTTGTGTAACTTGATCTTCTTGTGGGACTCCTAACAGTGAGAGCAGGGATTGTCTCAGACTCTTATTGCCTGATTTTGGGACCTATTCCTCCAACTGGGCTGCCTGATTCGGCCTTACTAGAAGAGGAGGTGCCTAGTCTCACTGCAGCTTGATATACTTGGCTGGCATATATCCATTGGCGGCCCACCTGTATCTGAAGAGAAACAGAGAAGGAGGAGTGTATGGGAGGAGATGGTAGGGTGGGGAACTGGGAGGAGAGGAGGGAAGAGAAACTTTGGTTGAGATGTAAAAACAAAAAATAAATGAAATAAATGAACGAAACCAAAAAATTACAATCTCAAACAAAAAATGCAGCAGATTATAAAAAAAATCAGTCTCTTAACTGTGTTACACATTTTCTTATTCCAAGAGAACAGAACCAAGACATAATAATAATCATGCTTAAGCAAAAACAAAGTCTAGTAGTGTAGCTCCATATCTGACATTTGGGACTCAATCGCGGTCTTCTGGGCTCCAAAGGACTTGAGTAGGCCTGCCTCTCCAGTTTGACGTCTATAGTGCCTAAAGCTTGTCTCCTAAGCCCAGGCTGGCTCTGCTCCACACCATATGCTGTCTTTGGCAATGTTCCCCTGGTCCTGGCATCTCTACTGTTCTAAGTTCTTCACAACAACTGATGCTGCACCTTCACCAATGACCTCTTCCTGCCTCTCACAGTGCCAAGCCTCAGCTGCTTTCCATGATCCCTTCATACCTTCTAAATCAGTACCACATGGGAGACTCTTACACATTGCCAATTTTGGTTTCCAGCTTGAGATGCAGCTGGACCACAGCTTCTGTGTGCTGACACTGAGGAAATATTCCCAAAAGATTTTATCTCACAGATTCTGCTTTCTTATTAATAACAGCTGATTATTTCAACACCAGCTAACCATCTTCAGTTGTCCCAAGAAGGAAAGGTTTCATTTCCAGTCATTCTTGGTCCAAAATATTACATTGATGGCCTCTCTGAATCTTCTCAAGCCAGGCCTCCCTCTTCTGCAATCTTCTCAACATTCCTATCACCTAAGCTCCCATAGCACCCTGTTAAACTCTGAGCATCAATGACTTTTCCAGTCTGAAGTTCCAAAATGTTTCCACAATCCTGACCAAAACCTTGTCAGGTCTATCACAGTAGCACTGCACTGGTTCCCATTTCTGTCCTAGCTACTTTACTATTGCTATGATAAACTGACCAAAACCAGCTTGAGGGGAAGATTATATTTCAGCCTACACCTTTCAGTCCATCATCCAGGAAAAACAGGGCAGGAGCCCAAGGCATGAAACTTGGAGATAGGAACTGAAGTTGAGCCTGAAAAGGAAACATGCTTTTTGGCTTGCTTAGCTAGTTTTGTGTTTGTTTTGTTTGTTTGTTTCATTTTGTTTTTATACAAACCAGGACCACCTGCCCAGAGGAGGCACTGCCCACAATGCCATGGGCCCTCCAAAACAATAAAAACAAAAACAAAAGCAAATGTCCCACAGACATGTCCACAGGCCAGTCTGATGGAGGCAACTCCTCAACTAAGGTTCCATTTCCTAAGTGATTTGAGTTTGTATCAGATTGATTTAAACAGACAGCACTACGTAAGGACACAAGGTAATGTGGAGGTCACATAGGGAAAAAGGTCCAGTAAGAGACTGAAGGACCACACGACAGGATTGGATTTTCCCATTTAGTACAGTAGAAGCCGTAGTTTCGTTTTCATGTATCAATAAATATCAATGGAATCTTGTATAGGGAGTACAGAAGCATGCCAGACAGAGGACAACTCAGTTACAGAACAGTCTAGAATGCCCGAGGCCCCAAGTCCAAGCCTAGCACCTCAAAACAAAAGCATGTGGGATTTTGGTATATAGCTGTTCTTGAAATAAACAGATTAAAAGGTAGATTATTCAGACCTGGAGTTGGGAACAATTGGTCAGCAATCTGAAAAACAGTAATAAATAATAATAATAATAATAATAATGTAATCCTTATCTTATTCCATTTAACCAAAACTTTGTAAATGTAGTTAAATATCTGTAAACAATGAAACTGACAAGATACCATGTAAGGCTCGAGAACACTGAAAACATCTTGCCTTTTTCTGACAATATACTATGTAGTAGGATTAGAAATCTGATCGTGTAATTGGATTTTAAAACAGAAATAATATAGTCACATATGAGGCAAAAGATGTAAGTCACCATCTGGGGAGAAAAATAAGCCACAATCTGGTAGATGGCAGAGAAAAATCTGATTTCCATAATATGTAGTGATCTGTGGAGATTCAATAAGCTAATAACAGGTAAACAAGCAACATATAAGCCAGGCTGCTTTCAGATAAAACGAATAGCATTGGCTGCCCATCTGTGATCATAATTATGTCAATTTCTTCTACTTTTGAAATGCAATATGTTTAGATCTTTCAAGCTGGCAATGACAAAGGAAAGTGTCAATTCTCATGAAGATACGGGACAATCCATGAGATATTTGACTGGTGTAGCCTGGGAGGTGACTCTGTTGGTGTCTCTTCCTTGACTATGTTTCTCCAGGACTTTATCCTTCAGTAGCATGCAAAGACACATAAAAGAAGACAGACTCTGAACCTGATGCCTACCAGTTAGGAAACAGCAGCAAAATAGTGGCAAAAGCTGACAATGGAGTCCACAGGAAACAGGATACCCACTGCACAAAGGGAGCAAAATGGGAGAAAAGTAATGAAATGTTGCTTGGATATTCTTCCAAAGAGAATACAATGATTTTTATGAAGCAAGAATGTAGTAGCACCTCTGCTGCTTTGCCCTGGCCAAGTTTAAAGTCCGGTTCATGGGTTCGAGTATCTGGGGCTCACGTACTGTGCTGAAATGTGTGATAGGGACAAATGAGGTGGCTGTACGGTGACTAGATTGATAGTGGCCACAGACAGCTTCAGGCTCTGAATCTTGGGTTGACCCCTTCACACTCGCAGTACTCGCACAAAAGGAATTTAATAGTTGAACCCACCTCATGTGAACGTTGAGAACTAAAGCTGGGTGTCCAAATGCTGAGCAAAACGTCCTAGAGGAATAAGAATAGGTAAAGTAAGACATTATCCTCGTTAAGGGTAAATTCATAGCTCTGTGGGTCCAGCAGGAGGCCGGGTGGAGTGTGCCCACTCACTTGGTGGAAGGTAGGGAAGGTTCAGGGTCGGAGAACTTCTGGAATATTCACAGCCACATCTATTTGAGCAACAGGAGCTCCGCTGGAGCAGTGGAGTCAGCTAGGAACTGGATGTGAAGGAGACTTGCTTTTCACCGTACGCCTCACCTTTCCCCTCCTTCCTATATGAATTGCCTTTTTAATTAAAAAAACAATTCCAATTGTAAGCCAGTAATAAGCCAAAGGGTCTCCAGCTCCAGCTTGGAGGAATTCCGTGTGCCCACAGCCTTTCTCTCTGCGCACTGAGGCTTGAGCTATCCATAATCAGAGAACTGATGTGGTGCCAGTTCCCAGTGCTGTTGACAGACCACAGCTCAAAAGTCCCTTTATGAGACCTTGTCCCTCAGTAAAGCTGGCAAATTGCTCTGATCTTAGTGGACAAAGCCATTGCTCATTCTCAGACTCTCTGGGTATCCTACACAATAACGTAAGAATTGGTGAAAATTACCCCCAGATAAAGCGTCTTTTAGAACATCAAAGTCCCTGATTTCCAGGCTGTAGGCTGCAGGTATGCGACAGGCCTGACAGCCCAGATGGAAGGCAGAGATAAAGGGAAAAGTGAAATTCTCCCGGAGCCTAGCGCAGCCCGCAAGGATTTCTGCAGAGAGGATTAATGTTATTCTCGGAGGTGTGAGCACATTCGACTTTTACCTTCAAAACCAGGTAATGATCAATGGCAGATAGCAATCAGCAGTCAGGAGAGAAGGTCAGCCCTTCCCCATTGCAAAGCCTGTTTATGCCCTGCCCTGCTTGTTCAACTCAGGCCTAGGAGGTTTTCTGAGGACAAATCCTCCATGTTTCAGCTAGATTTCTTTGTTTCTGATGTTACGATTTGACTCCCCCTCCCCCATTTTTTGTTTGTTTGTTTGTTTGTTTTGTTTTGTTTAGTTTAGCACTAAGGACTGAACACGGAACTTGGAACATGCTAGGCCAATGCTCTACCACTGAGCAACCCCCCAGCCCTTTTCCCCTTCTACTTTCGGCCATCAGGAACAATTGTAGTCTTGCTTACATTTTTGAAGGAAAGGCTGTACGAAATCCAGGTTCTCCTTGACCAACCTGAATGGTATCCATAAATGTGGTCAAAATGGGAACTTGTACACTTTCCCTTCAAGACACACATGCACAGCCCAACACCAGCAGCACCTGTCTAGATCTACTTGGCCTTGGAAAGGAACACAAGGCATCCTACAACTCCTCTAGAATCTTCTTTGTACTCCTGCTGACTACTGACGAACGGCTGGCTTTTTGAAAAGAAAGTAATTTTTAATGGATCACACACACCCACACAAACCAAACAAACAGAAACTCCCACACAACAACAATGAAACAACTGTGCTGTTTGTCTTCTATTTGGCAGCCAGACTGCTTTGTTTTTCATCAAATGTTATGTTCACAAAACAGAGTCGCCAAACTGACGTGTTCTTGTTTCTTTAATGTATGGGTAACTGAGAAAGAAGAGGTTGGCTAATATGGACATGATATCAGAGGATATGAACACCAGAAAATACCCCCCAAAGAATCAAAAGTCAACAGCAAACAAACAAAATTCTAAAGCAATCTTGATGTGAGCATAATTTGATTATTTGTAGAGCAGGCACAACATTTTCAGGAAGAGAGGAGAATAATACAAAGAGCATTTGAGCTCTGCTCCCTGGCTAAGGAAATTCAACTGTTTGTGGAATGCATCAAATAATTGCTCCTTGTACCTGGCAGTAGTAAAAATGCACATGGATCAGCCAGTGGGAGATGCCACACCACAGGATGGCCATTGAGTTAGTGGGTATCCCTCGGAACGCTTCTGTGCTGGAGAAACATGAGACACCACGTCTAAAACAGAGAGGTCCCCCTTCTCCCCCCGCTGAACCCACACTGGCACATTTCCCTGGGGATGGCTTTTCAAGGCCACTCTTAAAGGGGTAGATGTCCCATCCCATGCTTCAGCTTTGGGATGTTCTTAGAATTGCTCCCTAATGAACTTCACCCCCAGAGGGGCCTCAGAACTTTGTATGTGGTCACAAGACTTTCGTAAAATAAAAATAATGTCACCTATTATGATTATTTTCCCCAGAGACGAATGATTTAGCATTTTAACAACATGAAACTCACTCTCAAAGAACAAAGATTTTGGCCTTCGTGAGGATAATCAAGACCATGCTGGAGCCCTGAGCCTTCCAGCTGTTTTAGATAGGCCTGCACAACTGGGTCAAAGCTGGGCCTGCACAATGTTAATAGCTCATGGGAGAGCAGATTTCAAAGCGTTTCCTTGTTGACTCCTGTCAATACCTACTGGTGGGTGGTCTGCATCAGGGATAGCACATTGTCTTCATCCTTTCAGTTTCATCTTGGGAGGGACCAAGTGGCTTTCAGATCTGGAGAAGGTACCCTGTACACTGCCTCACCTTGACTAAACCATAATTAGTCAATTCTCACAAGGTCATTGGGTATGGTCCCAGTGTCAGCGACTAAACCAGGATCCATCTTGCAACGGAGAAGAGCTGAGGTCAGATGAAGAGTCCCAGCAGCTGGGGACGACTGTTTGTCACCAGCCAGGGAAGCAGTGGAGAGGGGGACAGAGGAATAGGAAGGGGTAAGAGCCATCCGAGCGAGGCTTCTGCTTCTCGATGTTTTGAAGTGGGGAGAGGACTGGAGTGACCATTTCAGAAGACAATAGGGATCCCGAAATGATCCCGCTAGTGGTCTTCAATCAGGGTAAGGTTGAGGTCAAGACCCTCGTTAGAATTTTATATACGTAAGGTGATGGTTTAGCCCCACGAATCAACCGCAGATGCTGTAGTTTTTGCTTCAGCAGTCAACCACTTTCTCCAGTGAGTTGCCTCTCTCAGAAGGTCTCTCTATCACTTCCACATCCCTCAAGCTCCAGAAATCAACATTTGGGACTTAGTGATGCCTTCTAAAAGGGCAAAGACATCTACACATTCTGAATTTTAGACTGATTTTAGATTCGAGAGAGTTGGTCCCTAGGGAGGGGCAAGTAGGTCAGGAGCACAGCCAGCGACTGATCGCAGTACCATAGCTGTGCTTCACAGGCAAGGGGGAAATGCACATCTCTGTCCTACAAGGACAACTGGCCCTCTTCCCACTGTGCAGGCAAGGAAAGGGACAAATCCAGCAGCCACACAGCTGAGAAAGAGCCACACTGTACGGGCTCNNCTCTGCGATGGCTGGCTCGTGGCTGCCTTTGATGCCTTCACTCTGAGCGACCTTTCCTCAGGTGTTGAAAACCTTATCATTTGGAGCTGGGGACTTGCCAGCTCTGCTCGCCTGGGCCTTTTGTTTCTTGTACTGAAAAGTTACAGGAAGTAACTCTTTTAATGCATGTCTTCACCGAAGGAGAAGAGTGAACCAAACCTGGGGGGAGCTTAATAATTTTACTTAGGTTTTCAAATTAAAAGGATAAAGAATGATGAAGGCAAATACCTGCTCACAGTCCCCTTGCTTTACCCAGCTGCTTTGGGTTTGTGCACGCCCCGAGACACACCTGTAAACAACTATCACTACAGTGTCCAAGCCATTCCATAGTTTCCTCTTTCAAGAGTGCCATGACTCCTTCCCCCATGGCTGGCATTTAGATGCTCTTTAGTTGCTGGTTACCATGCCGCATAAATTTTATCTGTTTATTGTTTTCTGCTTCCGCATCATTATAAGATATGCCGCCACAAAGTTATATTGAACACCTTTACAGATGCAGTATTTCTCTTTTGCTTTTTAATGTGTGTGGGTGTGCATGTGTGTACATGTGTGTAGGTATGTATGTGTGTATATGCATGAGTATAGGTGTGCATGTGTGGAGATCACAGGACAACCTCAGATGTCTACCTTCCTCTTCCACTTTCTTTTTTTATTTAAAAAAGTATTATTTTGTGCATACAGGTGTTTTACCTGCAAGTATGTCTTTGCATCGTGTGTGTGTATGTGTGTACATTGTATGTGTATGTGTGTGCATCATGTGTGTATGTAGAACACACTCAGGGGCAAGGAGAGGGAATTGGATTCCCTAGGACTATAATTACAGAACATATGTGGGTGCTGGGAATTGAACCCTGGTCCTTTGGAAGAGCATTACATGCTCTTAGCCACTGAACTGACCCCCAGGCCCCTGGGATTATATCTGTGCACTACCACATCCATCTTTAAATGGCTTCTGATGATCTAAACTCTAGCCAAGCACTTTCTCCATTGGCATTTCCCCTCCTGTCTTCTTATTCCTAAGTGGGACATCCCGCGGCATATTTCCTCTTCTAAGACCTGTTTCCCCCCTTTCCATCTTCTGGAAGGACAGTAGCACTCATAGCAGAACACATGGAGCTTGGGTTGGGCATGAAGCCTGGCGATTCCCAACCACTCATGGAATGTGACCAACCACTTGCTGTGTTCTTTTGCAGCTTGCCCTGCCCTGAAGACCAGCTCTCTCTTTATTTGTAAAATAAGTTTGAAACCACATACATATACATATATATGTATATGCGTGTGTGTGTGTGTGTGTGTGTGTGTGTGTGTGTGTATGTCTGAGTCCTAAGCACTAAGAACCTTTCTCAAAATGACAGGCACAATTTCCAGTGCTGCCAGCAGGTAACTGTACACCCTGCCCAGCACCAGTACAAACCTTCCAAATGATACTCATGGTGTGTTTGGTCATAATGATTCAAAATGGTATATATTTTCTGATGATCACCATTGGAAAACAAAAAGCATCAAAAAGAAATACAAAATTGCATTTTTATATCATTCTAGTTAGACGATGCTAAAGCTTCGAAAGAACTGAGAAGCATCTTCCTCTTCTGTCATCTAAGCATGAAATGTCTGCAGTCTCAAATCATATCAGTGACAAATTCAACTGGGCAAACCACCAGAAGGGGCAGTTTTTTTCTCCTCCTGTAAATTGGCACTGCATTTTTATTTCCCACCCACTCAGATCCAAATAATCACACAAAACTATATTAATGATAACACTGTTTGGCCAATAGCTCAGGCATATTCCTACCTAGCTCTTGTATCTTAAATTAACCCATTTCTATTACTTTAGATTTTACCACAAGGCTCATGGTTTGTTACTTCCCATCTTGCTTCTTGGGTGGCTTCATAGCATCTGCTTGACTCTGCCTTCTTTCTCCCTGCATTCAGGTTAGTTTTTTTGCCTAGCTATATTGTGTTCTTCTATAGGCCAAAGCAGCTTCTTTATTAACCAATGGTAATAAAAACATATTCATAGCATACAGAGGGAAATCACACATCATCCTTCTGGATCACACTGGCCACTGCCACCCACCACTCTTGTGGGACAGTCAAACACTCAAGTCACAGGGCTCTAGTGTGCTTTTCTAGGGAGCTGAGTCTATTTGGGACCCTGAGAAATAGATTGTGGGCCACAAGCCATGTGATCTTTACTTTCCCCTTCCTCCTCCACCCCATCTTTCTGCTTTTAATTAGGACTTTTGAGTTCCATCGTACAGATCTGAGGCATTTAGATTGGCTAATAATGGGTTTTATGCTGTCTTTTTAAAGGGAAGAGATTCTCACGTTCCACCTTTATCTGTCGTTCCCCTCATGCATCTCAGGGAGATTAGCAATGTGATTCTCCTCCCTCCTCCCCCCACAGGAACCTAAAATCAAAAGTTCTCTTATTTCCTGTCCAAGGAAAAACACAAGGAGAGCAGCGGGCAGACAGGGCTGATGAGGCATAATTAACCCAGCCAGTAGGCTCCCAGCCTCACATGTGCCTGCATGATTGCCTATGATGGAGCGCCAAGTGATGTATGTTTACAATTCAGTTGGGCTGCTCATGCAACATGTAGGTGTGTAGGTGGAGTCTACATGTGACAGAGGGAGCTAGAATCTTCCAGATGACCTCAGGGTCTCTAGAGCTGATTACACTGCAGACTCATAAAATTTGTAAAGTCACGATATGCGCTCAGTGCAGAGGTTCAGGCAACCCCTGCCACATATTTGTGTCTTTTCATGGAAACTCCTGAAAGGAGCTTGGCTGCTTGGTGATGAAGATTCATTGGCTAAGTATGCGAGTTCCTCACCTCCTTTCGTCAATGAGCTGTGTGCCTTTCAAGCCTCTCTTTGGAACTACGGAGTGAAGCTCTCTACAATACCAGGAAGGAACTGCTACTCTCCCAGGATGAGGAAACCGAGGCACAGAGAAGCAGGTCACCTCCCCAAAGTGAGCAGGAAAGCCAACAGCCAGAGGCTAGGACACTGAGCTCCAAGGCATTTTCTGTCTCTTCAAGGTGACCGACCCCAAGGGCTTTCCAGCCTAACTTTTTGTACTGCTCAGGGTGCCTTTCCAGAGAGTTGAGGTGGCATAATCTCACTGGGGAATGATTCCTGCCATCGGCATTGAACCTGAACTGGAGCCAGCCTTCAGACTGATGGTTTTCTTCTTTATGATGGTGTGAAAGTATACCCCTGTGGGCATTCTGTACTTACTTTTTTAGCACAATATTCAATAAAGTACATGAAATATTTGAAAGCTGAATACAAAACAGTGGTATTGGGCCATGCTGCTAATCTGTAGGCTACTGTAAGTGTTCTGAATACATTTATGGTCAATTCCAGGCTAAGCAATGGTGTTTGGCATGTTAGATACACTAAATGCACTAAAGATAAACAAAACAAAACCCAGATGTTTTCATTTACAAAAGATGTATTGGGATGGCACCCCAGGATAAGCCAAGCTTATCCGCACACTTGCAGAATGATATGAAGAAAAAGAACACTATGCAAGAGATTAGTCTGAGTCTTTTACCCTAGCTAATGTCAGGAGAGGCTCTTGGGCAGTGGGGCTCAACCTTCTTAATGCTGTACCCTTTAATACAATTGTGTTGTGGTGACCCCAACAAGAAATTTATTTCCACTGCTACTTGATAACTGTGAGTTTGCTACTCTTATGAATCATAATGTAAACACCTGTATTTGCTGATGGTCTCAAGCAACCCCTGTGAAAGGGCTGCAACCCGCAGGTTGGGAACTGCTGTTCTAGGGGATGAAACAGAAGCTAAGGGACATCTTCTACGCCATCACGGGATGCCTGTGTCACTCATCTATGCCAGGACTCATGCAGAAGACTTCGGAAGGAGAGCGGTAAGATCCCTGCCATTTAGTTTCAAAAGGTCTCACCAGGGCACACATACAGGAAAGCAAAGGTGGCACCTATTAAAACATGAATATAGATAGGGAGACACAGGAGCACCAGTTTCATGCTGAAAATGGGGGAAGGGTTTGTCTACACCATGTTTGTTTTCGAGAAAGAGGCTTTTGTAGCCTGTCTTAGGGTATCTACTGCTATGATGAAACGCCATGATCTAAAAGCAAGCTGGGGAGGAAAGGGTTTATTTGGCTCTACTTCCACATTGCTGTTCATCCTCAAAGAAAGTCAGGGCAGGAACTCAAACAGGGCAGAATCCCTGGAGGCAGGAGCTGATGCAGAGGCCATGGAAGGGTGCTGCTTACTGGCTTGCTCCCCATGACTTGCTCATCCTGCTTTCTTATAGAACCCAGGACCACCAGGTCAAGGACAAAACTACCCACCATGGGCTGGACCCTCCCCATTCATTAACTTATTGAGAAAATGCCTTACAGCTGGATCTCA
>LOEQ01000946.1:222596-237902 GCA_001685075.1 Bramus lutescens | reverse complement strand
TCCGCAACTTGGAGGTTAAGTTCACCAAGGTGAGGAGAGCTCCCTTTCGACCCGACGGCCTCGGACTCCCGCGCGCAGCAGTCTGGTAGGGACCAGGAGCCAACCCTGCTGGTAGTCCACAGGGAGCTGCCCACACCTGAGAGTCTCTGGTGGGGTCCGGCTCCTCGGAAACCTCATTTTTGGGGGGCACCCAGAGTGGCAACCTGTGCCTCTGGCTCTGCGAGCTAAGTCTCAAAACCTGAGGAACAAGGGTGCAACTCTGCAACCCACAAGCTGCGGAGTTGTAGCCTGCAGAGGCCCCATGTGCTGGGGCCATAGCCCACTTTGAGCGCTGATGCTTGCCAGCAGTGACTGGGCGGGCGCGCGGTGACTTCTTGGCAGAGGGGTTTCTGGTCTGAAGGACCCGGGCTGTGGGATGGTTAGAGGTACCTGAGGACTCCAAGATGAGTTAAGCTTCAACTATGAGCTAACACTGGGAACTGCAACTGGGAAGTAGGTCTTCCTAGGCAGTGAAAGAAGGATCTGGTGCCTTCCCAGTCGAACTGAGGAGGAAACATGGAGATTACTGATGAACATTCAAGGGCTGGGCCTAGAGAAACTGAAGTGCGGGTTGAAGACAGCCACAGACAGAGCCCAGGGTAGTGGCCTTTGCCCTTTTCTGGGAGGCTGGAACTGAGATACCTGCTTTGAGCTACAGCGACAATGGTGTTCTGGAGGAAGAACAATGGTAAACTTTGGGATGCGATGCGCGGCTCCGTGCCTGCTGGATGTGGGGCGTCTGAGAGACTCAGACCCAGGGCAGCTTTTGGCTTCAGGTCTGGAAACTTCAGCCCATCTTATTTGCACATCTTATCCATAGCTCCCAACTCCATCTGTCACAATCTTCGAAACCACTCTCATAAATTTTATTTTCAAACGTAGCAATTATCCCTCTGGGATAATTTTAATCAAAAGGCGAAAAGTGGCAGGCCGCTCTGTGTGGCCTTCAGATTCAGATCTGTTGGCACTTAGTCCCCAAAGTTGGCCATGCCGACATATAAATTGCATGACATTTGCATGAACTGTTTTTCCAAGGAAAGCTGTGTAATCAAGAGAGGCACAACCCTGGGAGGAATGAAAGTTTTGTAAATGTAGTTTCCTCAATCGGATCAGCATTAGCAGGAGAATTCCAATAGCAGCACTGGGAATGGGAAGAATAATGGCTTCGCTTTTCAGACCCACACTACGGTGAGGTTCTTGTGCTGGTGCTCACTGTTCTGTTTTGTTTTTACAGTTCAGTAAAAACACCACAGCAACCAGAAAGTGTAGAAGAATTGTCCCACAACTATCTGGCTACACAGCAGGAAACGTTTGCCTCTTGTAGGCAAATCCCCAGAACACTTTAAAGGTGCCCTTGCAGCCTTTATGGAGATAATCCTGGAAGGTTTTTGTTTGTTTGTTTTGTTTTGCTTTTCATTTTTAAAACTGAGATTTACTGCTGTTCTGACAAAGCCCTCCTCGCCTTTGCGGGTTGAAAGTGTGGGTGTGTCTGATGGGGGCTACAGAACCCTGGTGAGATAGATGCAGGGGTCTGAGATCTGGAATCTTTGGGAGATTCCAGGAGATGCTTTCTCCAACTGCCTGATGCCCAGCTACACCTTCAATCCCTTATTGGTTTTGCCTGCTCCCACCTTGCTCCTTGTGCACCTCTGCAGAACCCTCTCATAACAATTAAAAGGCCAAGGTGAGCCTTGTACCATCAGGGTGCCCTGGGCTCAGGAAGGGAGCCACAGATGTGCAGAGCAGAACCCAGGCCCAGGACAAATAGTGGCCTGAGAAGCATGGGAACCAGCAAGGGTGTGCGGTTTTCCTGACTCACCGTGCTTCTCCAACATGGAGGACCGGTTTGAGCTCAGGCCACGGCAGGGCGATCTACCAGTGTTCAGAAGGATGACGTTATCAAAACTCCTTCATTTGTTCTCAGGTTTTTACACTGTGCATGAGGTCATGTGGAGCGATTCTGATGAGGAGAGGGAGGGTCCTCTGGAGAGTCTCTGTACTTACAGTAGAGGATGGCAGCTCCTTCCGTTTTAGGGACTCACTTCCTTTATAAAATTTCTTCCAGTAGCAGAGGTTCTCTTTCAAGTGTTTTAATCCGTCAAACCCCAAAATGTTACCATCTCTTTCATGAAAAGTAAAATTCCCCCAAATCTCCCAAAAATGTAGACATCTTGAATTTAACTAAGTCCAATGGAAGTTGATGGAAATAATGCCAGCAAGGTTCTATTTTGTGACCGTCACCTTGACCTCTATCCAGTACACCTTCCAGGTCCATATATAATATCTGAATTCTATTTACATCTCAAAGTATCTTTAACCTTATATCTCAGTAATGTCCTGTTCCTGCCGGTTCACAAGTCGATAAAGACAGTTCCTTCCGAGACCTGTCAGCTAGTAAGTTATGATTCACAACAATTCAGCCAGCACTAGTGGTAGGCCCCACCCGGAACTGTTTCTTCATTCGTGTTTATGAGTTGCTTTAGTGGAAAGAAACCTAGCAGTGGGAATCACTTACAAGATCCCGAACAAGTAGGATAATGGAAACAGCTCTGCTCAGTGAGAAACACTGGGATGGAGAAATACCGGTCCATCATGGAGTTTTTATTTGAGGTTGTTGGTTTACAAGGTCTAAGGATCAACGTCACAGACAATCAGGTAATATATACATATATATGTACTTTTTTGAAGAGTGTACCTGGAGATGAGGTGTATGCAGCAGACATCCGATCACTGCAATCTGCCTCCATTCCCTGCTCTTTAGGCTCTGTTTTTACCACCTTCTCATTTTTCCTCCCTCTTGGAATTGACACCAGGAAGGACCTAGAATCAGCAATTTTCACTGACAGTCTCTATTATCTAAGCGACGAAATTTCATCTTCCTTCAAATGGGCCTGCTCCTGGCTTCACTTTCCTCTCAGCACTAACCCCTTCCCTGCTTATTAATTTCTCGCCGCTGCCGAGTAATTACTTGCTGCATGGCAAAAGTGAACGCTTGGATTTGGTTTCAGCTGGAAGAATAAACCTGTAATTGTAGCCAGGCCTTTTCCTCACATGCTTCCCTGGGGGCCTGGCCTCACATGGAAGGCGCTGAGCTTCCAGAAGTTGGATGGGTATGCCCTACTGGAACTTCATTCTCTCAGCTCCAGACTCCACACTGAGGGTCTGGACTAGCCTCTGCTCACCTGCCTGGCCAAAGCCTGCCTGGTGTTTGAGGTTCCCTCCAGAGGTAGCCTGACTTGGTTTCTTTCTGCTTTAAAACCTATACGAGTCTGAAGCCATGGCAGACAAGTCACATGCTCAGAGCATGACTGCTCTCATGTCTACTATCAGCAGGGAATGGTCCTGTACTGAATGAATTGTCTTCCATCACTGAAATTAGCCCCACAGTAAAATATATATATATTATCATTTTACTAACTTGCGTAGTTATGGAATCTGTTTCAGGCTGTAGAACTGAGGTAGGCCCATGGCAGGCTTTTCTGTGGGTGAGCTATGTGAAAGAAGGTCCAGAAAGTACAGAAACAGTCTGTTTCTATGCCGTCAGAACCTGCTTTTTGTTATGGGTCCCCTCCGTTTCTGGTTCTTTCCAAAAGCCACATTTAAAAAAAAATTATGGGAAGATCTTGAATAAACCTAGGTTCTGGAGATCCTGCTTGGAAGGAGGAAGGGGTGGGCATAGCTTACAGCCTTTAGGGACATGGTTGATTGTACATGCACAAGCCTACCCACCCTTCCGTCAAAGCCCTACCACTATGCAAACTTTAACGTGCACATCCTTGTAACCATTTAATTCAGCTATTCCTCAACAAATCCATGCTGTTGCTACAAATGAAGATATAATTTAGTAAAATAACTCTAGAGGACTTTAGATTAATTATGTCAAATTGGTTCTAACTGTGAGACCATTCCCCATTGGATGCTTCGGGTGATTCTGTGTTCTGTTTCCCCCACTCCAGGTCTCATCTATAAAGCATCCAGGGAAGGGGGTGGGGGAGAAAGTAGACAAGACGTTACCTAAGGTCCTTAGCATGTTGAAATTGTATGATTTTGATTTAAACCTAATTTGTTGCACTTCCTCTCCCGGTTAGATATTTATCAACAACGACTGGCATGAATCCAAGAGTGGGAAGAAGTTCGCCACATATAACCCCTCTACCCTCGAGAAAATATGCGAGGTGGAGGAAGGAGATAAGGTGGGTCCTGAGTAATTCCATTAGAGAGAAGTGAAGGCTAAGGAAGCTGTGTGGCTTGGCTGTAAACCACGTGGGCCAACCTCCAGGTAGGGCCAGGGGAACCACGGCAACCGGTCGGTATGTGCAGCTCAGACGCAGCCTAGCGCGGGATCAATTACAGATGGTCCTCTGCGAAGACTCACCGTCTTTGATGGATGTTTCTCCATCTCTGAGGATGACCTCAGCTGTCTTCATCACACAGCTAAGGGGAAGGTTTTTATCAATTATTTCAACCTGTAAGCATTAAAGAACCTTTTGAGAAGGCATTTCCTGCTGGGGTGTTTCACCAAAAGTAGCTTTCTGGCAGGAGACACTTAAAAAAAGAAAAGAAAGAAACCTTGAAGGATGGGGAGGATGCTCCCAAATGATCCTGGGGGTAGTAATATGTCACATGACTGCTTGATTTCTTCACTAGTGGAAACACCCATGCCCATGTGAGACCTTGTGCCTAGTGTAAGGTCTCCTTTATCACATAGACATGAAGGAACTTCTACATGTATCCTTTTTACTTTTCAAGGCCATAAAATGTGTTTTAAATAGAAGGGCCTCTAAATAAAAGATGATTAGGGTAACAACCTCCTACAGAGGGAAGAAAAACATGATCCCCTGCTTAACCTCTGGAGTACTGTATGGATTGCCTGCCTGCCTGACTTTCTTTCTCCCTCCCTTCCACCCCTCCTTCCCTTTCCTCCCCCTTCCTCTCTTCTGTTTCATCCCTTCCCGTCACCATTGCCCTTTCCTTCCCCCATCCCTCTCTTTCTCCCCCCCCATTCTGAGATACCATCTTGCATTATTTTCCAGGCTAGAGGAAAATTCCTAGGTTTCTGGGGATCTTCCTGGCACTGCAGATGCTAGATATTGGGGGGAGTCGGGGAGGGTTGCAGGTCAACCCCAGGGCCTTTTGCATGCTGGGTAAACACTCCAGTGCTGAGCAACACCCTCACACCCTCAGCCCTTGGTTTCTTGAGATAGTTCTCTATTTAGCAGTCTTGCCTCCAGCTCTTGATCTTCCTGCCTCCACCTCCCATGAGCTGAGGTTATAGGTGTGTACCGTCACACCTGCTGAGCAGGCAGATATCCTTACTAGGTGCATTGGTGAGGCCAAGGGAAGAAGACTTTCTTCCACCAGAGACAGCTTTTGGATAGGCAGGAAGCACAGAGGCTCACCGCATAGACACCACTCTCTGTGGCTCCTTATACTGCAAAGCAAAGAAGTGGGGAGGAGCTGGGAGGAAGCTGGGAGGGCCACCCCAGGAGGAAAGTGGGAACCCAGTGGCAGGCACTGGCTCCTCCCATCCACTGGGCGACCATTTTGCTCTATACACCCAGAGACAGAGGCTGCCTGTCCCTTGCAGCTGGAGAGGCCAGGTGGCCTCCCCTCGGGAACCAGGACAAGAACCACAGTGTTCAACCTTTCCCTTGCTAAAGCTTCCCCTCATTCTGTGAAGCCTTTGGGGATGGTTCTAGCAGAGGCCTCTCCTGGCTGGGATCCTCATCAACTACCTACCACATCACCTGAGGGAGACAGGCTCGGGGCAGGGCGAAACACTGCCCATCAGCAACCAGATTTCAAAGCCCATTTTCCTGAAGTGAGGGCAGGTGGCTCCGCCCTGAGACCTCTTGCTTCCGCCCGTTTAAAAGACTGAGGGCAGAGGCTCAGTAGTGAAGGCTTCTCTAGCACATGCAAGGCTTCAATTCAATTCTCAGCATAAAAAAAAGAAATCACCAGGACCCCCATGGTTGCTGTTCTCCTGTAAGTACAACACTTAGGGTGGAAATGGGGTCTCTGTGTGCACTGAAATGGAGCTGGCACATGGAAAATCTTATTGTTAGTGTGTATGTGACATGTGTGTGCCTGAAGATACTCCTGTGTTCTCTGGGAGATCAGAGAGCAGCTTTTGGGAGTCATTCCTCCCTTTGCCTTATGGATTCTGGGAACTGAACTCGGGTCTTCAGGTTTTCACAGCAAACCGTCTACCAGATAAGCTGTCATCTTGCTCCCTGGAAAACCTTTTAGAGCTGGGTCATCAAGAAAAATATTTGAGGTCAACGACTCTATAAAACACTAATACTTGACCATTACAGAAATATTTTAAAATACTTACCATGCAAAGAAAAAACATTATTTGGAAGCCCCCAGTCATCCAAAGGATTTAAAAGCTTGTTGCTTGAAGCTATGGGCTTCCCTTCCTTCCTTGGCTCCACGGCAAGACACTGCTGCTGTTTTCTGTACCTCAGATGGCGGCCACCTGAAAAGTGACACAGTCTCTGTTTTGCCCTGCAGCCCGACGTGGACAAGGCTGTGGAGGCCGCACAAGCTGCCTTCCAGCGGGACTCCCCGTGGCGCCAGCTGGATGCCCTGAGGCGAGGCCAGTTGTTGCACCAGCTGGCTGATCTCCTGGAAAGGGATCGCGCGATCCTGGCAGTGAGTACAGGCACTGGGCAGGTGTGTGTGGGGGGAGGCTGTCTTCACTGCTCCCCTCACTGAGGGACCATGGGATGTGGCTGGAAGCATCTGAGGTGCTTGTTTTGTGTGGCCATGGGTCTGTTTGGTCTTTGGGCACGGATAGTGGGTGGCCATGCCGCAGGACTTCATCCTTTTCATCTTAAAGCCAGACTGTCTCCCCTGAAGCTCGGCTTCTTGGCCAAGCTGTGTAAAGGAAGTTTCACTGCCTCAGTGGTTCCTGGACTAGGGACATTCACAGCTGGTCACCAAAACCTGAGCTCACCTGAACTCACCAGTACACTTATGTATTAACTGCTTTCTTTTTTATATTAAGTTCCTTGAAAACATAAATATAACCTTATCATAGGTATGCTAGTCTTCCCCATCTAAGGCTTCATTTATCCAGAATCAACCCAGCTCAAAAATATTTCACGGAACATCCCAGAAATAAGCAATTGGCCTTGTATTACAGTGAACTGTTAGAATTTTATTTATTAACAGCTGCTCCTTGTCTCTCATGTTGATTTTCAAGCTAATCTTTGATGTAGGGACTTAGAATAGGGAAAAAGGCAGTATGTATTTAGGGAATCAGGCACTACCTGCAGTTTTTGGGCATCATAGAATATATGTGAAACCACAGGCTTAATGAACTGGTTGTAGTCCTTTTGTTTGAATTATTAAAACAAATGGCACAATTTATAGAAAATCGAAGACCTTGTATGACCTAAATACATCCCTGTATCACCCTTGACCTGGACAGTGGGGGGCACATCCAGAATGTTGGCAAGGACAAGATTGATTATGGAAGACCCACAGCATAAAAGGTGTGGGTTCAAATCCCAGCTTTGCCACTTACTAATTACATGCTAGTTTCTTAACTGCCTGAGATTTATTTCTTCAGGTAAAATATCATAGATAATGATATCCAAGTGTCGGGGGAAAGAACTGTTTAAAATCTTCAGCAGAGTCCCCAGCGTACAGGAAGCACCAAAGAGAAAACAGCTATCATAAATAATTGTAATCATCATGTTGATGCTGCATGAGCCCCAGGCTCTGACCCAAACTGCCCCGCCTCCCTGCTGGCCAGCACCTTTTAGAGACCTTAGCTCCTCGGCTAGGACATAGGGACAGGTATAGTAATCCAGCTTACCCGTGGGTGGGTAAGCCTGTTCTGTAACAAGATTCAGTCCTCCTTTGGTCCTGAGGTAGATGCCCAAGGGACATCTCTGGGCCACAGGAAGTTTTTTGTGTCTTAAATGTGGGGAACGGGTGTGTGCATGCATATGGGTGTGCACTTGCCACAGGGCATGTGTGGAGATCCAAAGACAGTTTTCAGGAATTGGTCCTCCCAAGCATCCAGCTCCGGTCCTCAGGCTGGGTGGCAAGCCCCTGTCCCAGAGCTGTATCATTGGCCCCGCAGGGAGCCTTGAAACCATTGCAGCCTTCACTTCAGCTGTTGTACACTTCAATTTCTTGGTTAATTTTTTTTGAAACCTTGAGGCCCATTTTGTGAGCAGGGATGTTTCCTTTTTGGACTTTGATTTAGGAAAAAAAATTTTTTGCTGATGTTGAAAACCAGGAGAGTAGCCATCCTTCCGAAGAACAATATCAGGCGGGGCACTGAATTGCTTTTGTCCTGAGTGTACTCCTTGGGACTAGGGGATTTCTCCTTGCGAAGGGTCTGTAGATATCATGAGCTCCGCTTCCTTCCTGCCAGTTGCTAGGCCTCCTGTTCCCAGGAATGAATCTGAGTGAGTGTAGCTCCCTCCCAGGGCGAAAGCTCCAGAGAGCCTCTGCTTTCTTCCTGCACCGAAAACCAGCCGCACTATGCAAGCTGCCAAACTGGCTTTTTCAAAAACATTTCTGTTTTCCCCCCTTATGAGCTCATCAGTCTGCAATGTCCGTGAGTACTAATAGCAGACTCAAGAGGATGTGCCCTGGGCAACCCAACCCACCCTGTCCTCAAGTGTCAGTGCCATCTGTGGAGCAGCAGCGCAAGGCCACCTTCCTCGCCAGCCTGTCCCATCGCTCTAATAGCAGACAGACGCAGGTGGGAGGAATAAGGACAGCACCCAGCGCATCACTCCTACCACGGCAACCTGCTTGCCCACAAGAATTGGATCCAGCTCTTGGCCACAACATTAAAGGGACCCAAGAATGACTGGGAAATATGGCTTTGAAAATTCTGACCACATCATAGGAGGGCGCCCCTCGCTCTCCACCTTGATATGGTTTCCTGCCTTTTTGAGCAGCAAAGTGCTTTTTTTATTCTGTCATATTCTCCTGCCAGCTCAGTGGTTTGTTGGAACTGGGTGTTTATTCTGTGTTCGAAGTTTAGAAACAGATGTGGGAGTCTCAGTGGCTCGTGGCTTTCTAGATATGTTGAGGCACCCTGGGCCCAAGCTGTAGCCTTTTGGGTGCTTATCCAGTAAAGTGCCAAATGGGGCTCCCTCCCACAAGGGAAGATTAGCCTTCAATTTAGTGCCCTTTCCAGAACCTCCTGTACAGCCTGGGCATATGGGCATTCAGGGCCGCATCCCAGAACATTCTCATCCTGTAGCATCCAAACGTTGAGATGCATTCATCTTTCAGAAGGTGCATTCTTCTCTTAAAAAGCTCAAGAAAGTAAGCCTGGGAGTGGCTGAGGTGGCTCATGTTTGAATCACAGCAGTAAGTCACATGACAACCATCTGTTTCTGTCAGCAGCTAACATTTGCTTTCTCAAGCTCAATCCTCTGATTCCAATCTCCTCTCTCCTCCTCCTCTTCCTCCTCTTTTTTTTTTTAAGCTTTCATTTCATTTTTGTGCAGGTGAAGATGTACATGTGTCTTAGTTAGAGTTTCTATTGCTATCATAAAAACATCATGGCCAAAAAGCAACCTGGGGAGGAAAGGGTTGATTTCACCTTGCAACTCTCAGGTCCCATTTCCTCACTTGAGGAAGTCAGGACAGGAACTCCAGGCAGGAGCCTGGAGGCAGGAGCTGAAGCAGAAGCCATGGAAGTGTGATGCTTACTGACTTGCCCCTCATGGCTTACGCAGCCTGCTTTCTTACCCCAGCCAGGATAACCTGTGCTCAAGTGTGCCAGAGTGAGTTCTGGCATTCTCCATCAACCATTAATCAAGAAAAGAATGCCCCACAGACTTGTGCACAGATGTGGGATGTTTTCTCAGTTCAGGTTCTTTCTTCCCAATGACTCTAGCTTGTGTCAGGTTGACAGACACTAGTCAGTAAGACACGTGAGTGCAGATGTACATGCACACTCTTCAGTGTGCGTGTGGAGGTCAGAGGTCAGCGTGCGATGCTGTTCCGCAGAAGCAGTTCACTTTGTTTTGTTCTGTTTGTTTGAAATAGAATTTCTGATTGGCTTGGAGCTCATGCATGAGGTAAGGTTTGTTGACCAGTGAGCCCCAGAGATCCTTCTCTGCCTCTCCCATGGAGACACTACGAGACTGTGCTACCACACCTGCCTTTCCTTAAACATGGGCTCTGGGGACTGAACTCAGGTCCCTATGCTTGCAAGGCAAGCACTTAACCAACTGAACCATCTCCTTTAAGGAGCCATTCCCCTATAAGGAACTTGCTGTCTAAATTTCTCGTGAACTTGAGTTTGTCTTGACAGATTCTTTACAACCAACCTAGAAAATTCAACTAAGCAAACATGTCTAAGGATTTTTTTTAAAAAAAATCTGTGGGCAATGCTTACTGAATGCCCTCCAAGAAGCTGATGTGTAGGCTCTGGACTTGTAGTATGTATTATCCCTTCTCAAAATCAGGAAGTTGAGGCCCAGAAAAAGGAAGTACCCTGTCCAAGACTAGCCAGCCAAAGATGGAAATCCAGGATGGGAGACAGAGGGCTGTCATGCCGCAGACTTCCCACCAGGCTCCACCAGTGTCCTCTCTCTTGCCGTATCACAGCAAGAAGCCAAGAACAGACAGGCCCCTAGTTTCATGCACAGGTGTGCACATGCTCTTAGGAGCTCCACGGAGCCGGGGTCCTTTGGACATTCTTGAAAATGCTAGGCTTCTCCTCAGAAGATGAAAGTGCCAACTCGGATGCCAATCCACAGAGGTTGGAGGTATAGATACTGGGGGTCACGTTGGCCTCCAGGGGGTTGATGCTGCAGGTAGGACCCAGGCCTCAGTCAGACCTAGTCAAGTTCTGTCATCTTCAGCAAGTCTGGGTCCTTCCTCCTCAGGGATGTAGTGAGGGTCACCAAGCACCTGTCTAGCGCATAAGAGAAAAGCTGGGTCACCTGCCAGGTAGCACCTGCACAGTTGCACTGCAGTGGCCGCTTATATGAGTGCTAGCATTGATTCCCTTAGCTCACATACCAGCCCCAAGAGGGTGAAAACATTATTAGCTTCATTTTACAGCAGAGGTAACTGAGGGGGAAGACATTTGGGGGCTCAGCCAGCATCAATCAGGGGAGACTGCTCTTAAGGCAAGGGAGATGGCTCAGTCAACACAGTGTTTGCTGTACAAATGTGAAGACCAGAGTTAGGATCCTCAGCACCACTTAAAATGCTAGGGATGTCAGGATGTACCTGTAAATCCCAGGGCAGGGGAGATAGAGACGGGGGACCCTAGAGCTTACTGGCCAGGTAGTCTAGCTAAATCAGTGAACTCGGGGTTCAAGGAGAGCCCATCTCAAAAAAGTATGGTGTCAAGTGATTGGAAGAAGTTTCTATAGGCATACACACCCATGTGCACATGTGTCCACGCACACAGGAACATGTGCATACATACATGCCACACATATGGGAGGTGGTTGTTTATTTTGGTTGTCTCTGAAGCAAAAGTCAGACAGAAGAGCCCTGAATACCGTAAGCCTTCCAAATGCCTAGGGACAGCCACCTAACTGGTAATGGCTGAGAAGACTGGAAGGCAGTGGGGGCTGGCTGGTCAGCCTTAGGGAGTCATTGGCCCTGTTAGTGTCAGTGTCTGCCCCTTCGTCTTCTGATGGGAAGCAAGACATCCAGCACACAAGACATAGGCAAGGGCTTTGGGGATAAAGCCCTGGGTGAGGAATGAGGAGGCACCTCCCTTGCTCGAGCATCATTAGCTCCATAGACACTTGAGCAGGAATCCAGCCCTAGGCAATGCATTGGGTGGCTATTTCCTGTGAAGCCGGATAACTGGAGGTTTCAGCATAGTGCTCCATGGGACTGCTGGTGTGAGGGGAAAAAGGGGTTTCTTTCACCCGGGCTAGAAATAGAAAAGAATCCCAACATTGAGCGGTAGCAGCACCCTGGCCTGGGTGACTGCCTAGTCCAGCCAACTTGCCCTCCCTGCCCTGTTTCTGCATCCGGCCTGCAGCCTGCTTGGGAAGCATTGCATCTTTGTGCTGGTGGCTTGACCCTCCTGAGTGCCATCATTCTTTCCACTGCCACACTACCCAGCTCAGCCAAGAAGGAAAAGCCAGCATCTATCCCTTCTCTTTTGTTAGAAGAAACCACCCTCTTGCTAGCCAAACTTCAGAAGCTCCTTGGGGTGCACAAATTTGCGGGTCTGGATGGTACAGTGGAGACTGCTCTGGATAGAAGAGCAAAGGTCAGAGTGGACGGTGTCCAGCACCTCCAAATGAGCAGCAAGGAAGACGGCCCACACTTCACCAGTCCCCTGCTTCAAGTGCCAGGTGAAAGAGCCTGGCAAGTCCTTGCCAGTAGGGGGCAGGTCCATTTCAGTGTTGAGGCAGGCTTTCTGACATGGCATGTGAGGACAGTGGTGTAGAGCTGTGCCCTAGGGTTGTGCTTTTTCCTGCACCCCTCTACTTAACAACCACAAGAGAAAAGTAAACTCTCTACAAAGGAGCCATCTTGTTTTTGCAGACCCTGGAGACCATGGACACTGGCAAGCCATTCCTTCATGCCTTTTTTATGGACCTGGAGGGCTGTATTAAGACCTTCAGATATTTTGCCGGATGGACAGACAAAATCCAGGGCAGGACCATCCCCACAGGTGAGTCTGCCCAGGATAGACTGTAGTCTCCCTTGGGTCTGTTGGGGAATCTGTCTCTTCCTCCCTCCAGACGCTTCCCCTGGGGCCTCCCCACAGCCCTTTTCCCACAGTGCAGCATGCTGATTCTTCTAGGGAACTCAATTCCTGCTTTGAACTTGAGCTCAAGACACTTCTTTGTGCAACGGATAAGACCTGGCATCTTTGCAGGCTTCTCCTTTCCTTTCTTTTAGCTTTACCACGTGAAATTCCTTTTTGTTTGTTTGTGGTTTTGTTGTTGTTATGGACTTGTTTCGTTATTGTTGTTGTTTTGGCTTTTGTTTTCCTGAGACCTGGTGTTTCTGTTATGTAGCTCTGGCTGTCCTGGAACTTGTTACATAGATCAGGCTGACCTTGAACTCCCAGAGATTCACTTGCTTCTACCTCCCAAGTTCTGGGATTAAAGGTGTATGCCACCAAGCATTGGGTCCATGTGGAATTCCTGACCATGACTGTGTTCTCCCTGTGTCACCTCCCTTCCAGATAACAACGTTGTGTGCTTCACCAGGCACGAGCCCATCGGAGTGTGTGGTGCCATCACCCCAGTGAGTATGGATGCTTGCCGCCACAGACTGTTTCTACCGTGGCAACCACCATTGGCTGAGTGCAGCCTGGAAGCACAGGCCTCTGTGCCTGAGGGTGTCTGGGGTGCTTCAGGGTGTTAGAGTGGTCAGGAGACACGGTAGATTCCAGCAGAGTGGTCAGAAGTGGCCTGCTCCTCTGGGATGGAGAATCTCTTAACTGGAGCGGCAGAAAGGAGGTTTGGTCAACAGGGAAAGGGCTTTGTAATCAGTGGGAACTGCCTGGGCAAAGGCATGGATTGGCAGCCTCCTTGGAAGGAAGCAGAGGAACGCTGGTAAGTGGGAGCTTAAGCTAAGATGAGCACACCTGTCAGATAGCAGGGTCCATGCAGCCTGTGACGCCAGGCCACTGAGACCTGCGCGTGATGGGGGAACTCAGTGCTGCCTGTTTGGGCCACTTCTGTAGTAACTGAGTAAATGAGAACAGAAGAGACAAGGAAAGTGTCACCCTTTGGCAAGCATTTTGGAGGGAAGGGGAAGACACATGGGATAGAAGTGTCTCTGTATTAGCATCTCCAGGGTGCAGCTGAGCAAGCCCTGGGCTCCTGCAGTCTTGCATGAGCCAATGCTGTCCTTCGAAGCTCCATCCTGACCATGCGAAGGAGGTTTCCTCCACAGAGGGGAGTTGGCCCTGGGTTGGGGACACAGTGGACCTGAGCCTCAGGGCCCTCTTCTTGTGCTCTGGCACAGTGGAACTTCCCCCTGCTGATGCTGGCCTGGAAGCTAGCTCCTGCCCTGTGCTGTGGGAATACCGTGGTCCTGAAGCCAGCTGAGCAGACACCCCTCACTGCCCTGTACCTTGGCTCTCTCATCAAAGAGGTAAGAAGTCTGGAAAGAAGATGTTAGATATTCTGGATAGATCTCCATACCCAGGAGCTAGGCACCATGGATATTTGTGACAGCAGCCACCAATGCACAGAGCAGAGGGAAGGGCATGACTGTATTTTGCTTGTGGTAGCTGATCTGGAAGCCGCTGTTCCACACCATAGTCCTAATAAGATCTGATTCCTCTCGCTAAGTCACAAACCGGTTGTGAGCACTCTGTTTTATCTAGAGCATTTGCAGGAGGGTCAAAAAGAGGGAGCCCCAAACTCCGCAGGTCCTGGGCTCAGTGGCCACGGGATGTGAAAAGGTTCTTCCTCCTCTGGGAAGGGTGGCCTTGCCAGCTAGCTAGATAACTGCAGCTGTGCATAGGTCCCCAAGAGCCTCCACAGTGTCCTTCCCACCCCAGGGGAGCCACAACTCAGGGAAGCAGTGACCTAGAGGGACACCTGCCAGACACACCTGGCAACATATTTCAGTCATTCCATCATCGGCGTGCACATAGCAAAGACTGAAAGGACAGGAAGAAAGATGAGCTGGAAGAAAGGCCACCGTTTCACTCCCAGCCAGACTGTTGCAGCTGGGAAGTACCTGCTGGACTGCTGAGGGAGGCTGGGGCCTCTGGAATCAGCCAGGTCTCACCTTTCTTTCCGGGGCTACATAGGGCACGCTTACCATGAAAAAGAGGCTCTAGGATTCCAACATTCACAAGTGTTACAGAATAATATCTAGGAAATGCCCTAAAATGGCATTTTGCAAATAAAGTGGTAGCCAAGAACCAGCTGTGTTGGGCATGGCACCTTCTACCTGGTTAGTTTGGTGAGATTCTTGTTAATGGAGAGGTCTCTCTCCCATATGCACCCTGCATGGGTGTGAGTATGGAAGAATCAGCAGCCCCCTGCCTCAGCAAGTGCCAAGCCTGGATGAGCCCAGTGGGGCCAGCAAGGGGAAGGAGTTCTCATTTTCCCCGGGTGGGGGGGGCAGAGGAAGACCCAACACTGGCTTGGCAAGAGCATGGATGCCTTGGATGGTGGTGTGACCAAGAAACTGCTCCTTCCCTCACCACACACACACACACACAGTCACACACACAGCCACACACACAGTCACATAAACACAGTCACATAAACACAGTCACACACAGTCACACACACAGTCACACACAGTCACATAAACACAGTCACACAC
>LOEQ01000946.1:211640-222474 GCA_001685075.1 Bramus lutescens | reverse complement strand
CACATACACACAGTCATACACACAGTCACATACACACAGCCACACACACAGTCACACACACAGTCATGTACACACAGTCACATACACACAGTCACACACACAGTCACACACACCGTCACACACACAGTCACATACACACACAGTCACATACACACAGTCACATAACAGTCACGTATACACAGTCACATACACACAGTCTCACACACATAGTCACACACACAGTCACACACAAGTCACATATGCTCTCATATTCAAATATTTACACAAACATGCACACACAAATGCACATATGATCTCTTACACACATACAGGTGCACCCATTCACACACTCATACTCATACATTCATACAAACACACATTCTCTCACAAATACACGTTTTCACATTCCCATGCTCTTATACCCACACAAATATATACAGACACATTCACATATAAACATTCATGTTCACATATATACACAAGCATACCTACAAGCACACAAACATATATGCATACACATTCTTACACACACACACACACACACACACACACACACACACACAGAGGCAATCTTATACAAGAGGACCACTGCCACCTAGTGGCATCCCTGAACCTTTGTCCCCTGAGCCCTGTAGAGTGAAAGGCTCTTAGGGGAGAGGGTGATCAAAGTACTTTCAGGCTTGCACTCCCAGCTTGCAGCAGAGGATGAGGATTAGCTGCCTTAGGTGTGTTCTGGCCAGCACATGACCCAGCTTCCCTTTGAGGATGCTGCTCTGCTTCGGGGACATCACAGGGCTACAACTCTCACCACCCCTGCAGATGGGTCTGCAGCTGCAGCTGGCGCTGTCCATCTGATCCTTTGATGGCATTTCTGTTCCTCCCAGGTCGGGTTCCCTCCGGGTGTGGTGAACATCGTGCCAGGCTTTGGGCCCACAGTGGGAGCAGCAATCTCCTCTCACCCACAGATCAACAAGATAGCCTTCACGGGGTCCACAGAGGTGAGCTTCCTTTGTGAGCTTCTGGTAACCACAACAACCGCTCTGTCCTCGGAGACCCACAGACATTTTCTTGAGAAGCTCAAATGCAATTCGCTTCTTCTACTCTAAATCTAACTATTAGTAAAATGTCACTGTTCCAGTCTCCAAGCTAAATAAATAGTTGTTAGAACTTGGAAGCCTTAAAAAAATAAATGAGAGATAAGATAAAATAAAAATGTAAAACATCTGCATAGTAAACAATATCATATCAATTACAGCTAAGAGATGATAAACAAGCTGGTACAAAACCAGTTGTATTGCATGGAGCTTTTCAAATGTTTATATGTCCTTAATATGTGAAGTGCACCTAAAAATCAATGAAAAAGAAGACAAGCAGGATGATGGGGAAAATAGACGTCTCTGAATTATCTAGTCTGGCTAGAAGCCCCTCCCCGGCTCCTGTCTTCCCCTGTAGCAGCCAGGGTGAGAATCCTTAGAAACTCTAATCAAAATTAGAACATAGCCTCTATCCACCATTCATCTGCGTGGCATTAAACAGTCCTGGCACTGTGCACACAGAGCAGTTCAGCTCCAAGTTGTGGGGTCTGCCCTGGACTCCTGAGTCTTTCCCAGCTCAGAGGTTCTTGGTGTCTAGTTACGCTTGTTGCCAGGATGTGTCAGGAGGGGCATTCTAGGCCAGTGCACCTGTATCTGAATACCCAGGATACAGAGAGACCCTGTCATAGTGTGTGGGCGTGTTGTCCTGTGACACTGTATCAGCTACCAATTCTCACTCCTCCCAAGAAGGGCTCAGTCTCTAAGGGTTCTAGATTGGCCACATGGCATCACCAGGATGAGCCATCTTTGCCGTTTCCCTAACTTGACAGTCCCCTCATCTCAGCGTGACCTCCATAGCAAGCTGGCAGAGTCTTTGCTATCACTCTTAGGAGGGTGACCAGCAGCAGTGACCATCCTGGGGAACTGAGGCTGTGTGACAATGTGATACTGAGGTGCTTCACTGAGGCAGATGACCACGGTACCACCAGGCATGCCTGCATCGGTTGGGGCCAAGTTCACCGTGTCTAAGAGTTCACAAAACCTGTTCTCACCCTGAAGGTTGGCAAGCTGGTTAAAGAGGCTGCCTCCCGGAGCAACCTGAAGCGGGTCACGCTGGAGCTGGGGGGCAAGAACCCGTGCATCGTGTGTGCCGACGCGGACTGTGAGTCACGGGGGCTGTAGCTCTTTCCTCACTTCCTGGTGTCTGTTCAGGACCCATGAAAAGAGGAGCAAGCACACATAATGGGATGCTTCCCTCATGAGACGGGCCACCTGCTGTCCCTCTCAGACCCAGGCCTGTGGAGAGTAAGCCTGTGGGTGGCTTACAGGTACTGCAGGGTATGCCCCTGAAGGCTACGATCACCTTCCTGTACCTAAGAAAATAGAGGGAGATGTGAGGAGCCCAAAGACCAGGTCCAGTTTCTCCTGCAGGGGCCCTTCTGGGCTAGGGAGGGAGGAGACGGGCTTCCCATTCAGTCAGCTATTTTTCTGTCCTTCAAGCCAGTATCCCTGCAGTGTTTGTTCTTAGGCTCTTGAATGAGTTGAAGTCTCTTCTTATGTCTTGGGCCTGGCACAGCAGAGGACAGCCTTGCTGACCCTTCAGAACACAAAACAGAAACATGCTTCCTGTATCCCTTCTTCCCTGGGAAAGTCACCTGTACGGCAGCTGGGACCAACTAGTGTCTTGCCAGAGCCCTGTAACACAATATTAAAATGTCTGTTACTGTTGGCTGCTGTGTCCAGAAGAAGGCAGAGAGAAACACACTGGGCATCTATTCACCTGCTCACTAGGTCACCTGATCTTAGGTCACCTCTCAGAAGGTGTGAGTCCTCAAAGGCCTTAGAACACCTAACCTTTAAAGAACAGCCTCCTCCGCTGTCCACTGGTGCCAGAAATCCCTGCTGCAGAGAACAAAGCCTTCCACTCCACACTCAGATAAGACTGGAATTGAAAATAGCCCTGAGAAATAATGACACAATTTCTCATGAAGATTTGAAGGAGTGGTAGCTGTTCCTTCCCCTGAAGCTGGTTTTCAGTGGGAGAGAAGAGCGAGGAAGGAAGCCAGGGAGACCGTGGAGAGGGATTGCCCAGCTCTTGCCTGAGAAATGTTGCTGCTGGAGTCACTTAGAGAGGTTTTATGTTTCCTACTGTGGCTCATATGTGGGGTTCCAAACTTCCGTCCCAAAGAGCCAGGACTTTTTTTGGTTCTACCTTCTGTCCCCTGGGTGAAGCTGAAGCGAACCCCACAACAAAACTCTGGAAGCAGGCTATGTAAGGGCTGGTTTTCCAGGGTCATGAAAACAGAGCCTGTCCCCCTTCTCCTCCTGCCTCCTCCTCCAGGCACCGCCATCCCACAAAATTAAATCCTGACATAATGTCCAGGGTGTCACATGCCACTCTGCCACTTCAGTGGTCCTTCCCGGCTCTCATGAGGGACAGGAAATGAACTGGTGTCTTGAGGAGAGGCATTTGAGCCTAGCCCCTGGCTCAGCTGCAGGGGTGCAGCAGGGACAGGGAGTCTTGTGAGACTGTCCTGCTACAACCCTGCTGGGGTACAGACAGGAAAGCTGGGATGGGGGTCCCGTGGACAGATGAGCTGGAAGTGTTCCGTCTCTGCACTCATTAGCATATTAATGGTGCGCTGAGAAGTCTGGCATCTTGGACTTACTAAACTCAGACTTGATGGATCTAAAATCCTTTCCCCCTATCCTCTCCTTTGGGAAGCATTGAGAAAGAAAAATTCGTTTCTGAAATGCAGTCATCTGGGGCCTGTTTTCTTGTGGGGGCAATTAGAGTTCCAGCTGTCACCCGGCCTGCAGTAACAACTTAATCGTTTCCTCTCGCCTCCCCCGACCCCCAGTGGACTTGGCGGTGGAGTGTGCTCACCAGGGAGTGTTCTTCAACCAAGGCCAGTGCTGCACCGCTGCCTCCAGGGTGTTTGTGGAAGAGCAGGTCTACGGGGAATTCGTGAGGAGGAGTGTGGAGTATGCCAAGAAGAGGCCAGTTGGAGACCCCTTCGATGCCAAAACGGAGCAGGGGCCCCAGGTAACCAACAAAAAGCACATCTCCACATGCATTGCTCCTCTGGGGGCTGAGCTAAGCAGAAGTATGGCCGCAGGCAGGGTTCCCCGCAAGGAGAAGAACCAGCTTGCGCTGTCACATGGAAGCTGAAGAACTTGATTTTGTCAGAAAATGGAGCTACAGTCATGGGAAAGAGGGAGGAGCCAATGGATCTGGGCCACAAAGCTATCCGTCCATACCCTGTAACCTTCTTGATATGGTGACCTTAAAACCCTGGGGTTAGGTCATACAGAGAGTTTCCTGAACCCTGAAGAAGAGGGGCACATCCAGGGCAATGATTGACAAGTCTTGACTCGGGGCCCTCAAGGCCATGTACCTTACATCATGAGATAACCCCCAGGAACCAGAGGGCAGAGAAACTCTAGGAACTGGACTATATACTGGGCAATGGGAACAGGTTTCTGCCGGCCTGGTTTGGGAAGCCTGAACAGGACGCAAATGGATGTAACCATGAAGTTTAATAATGTTTGTAAAGGGCACATCCTGTGTGGCTTTCTTGCTAATGGTAAGTGAAGCCAAGGGAAGGATATTCAAGAGGGCAACCTGGCCATCCCTGCATTATTGCAACAGAACACGGTGGTGGTTCTTTATTTTTTTTTTTTGCCAGGCCCCTGCTTAACCCTGAGTTTCTAGCCATATCCATGACTTACCCACCATTGTCTATCCCAGAAGCTCATAGCTTACCACTGAGTCGGCACCAAATGTTTACACAGGAAGCTACTGATCTCAAACTAAGCTCTGTGGCTTTGCTCCTCCCAGCCCTTAATCTTTTCATCTCGGAAATGAGAGTAGTAGAGGGTGTCAGAGAGATGGCTCAGAGGTTAAGAACATTGCCTACTCTTCCAAAGGTCCTGAGTTCAATTCCCAACAACCACATGGTGGCTCACAACCATCTAAAATGAGATCTGGTGCCCACTTGAGGAAGAGACCTGGTCAGTCGTCCTCATCAACTTAGACCCAATATGGACAAGTTCAACAGAACCACCATATATGGGCTGCTCATGCATGCTTCAGCATTGCCAGGGCATAAATTTTATTTCAATTTCAGAGGGTATCGCATCACCATAAAGTACCCAATGGTGGGAACAGATTTGTTCTTAGGGAGAAGCAATGACTGGCAGCGCTCTGACCTAGGAGGAACACACATCCCTGTGTGATTTCAGGACATCTCTATCAGTTTTGCCTAGCCATTCTGAGCAGATACTGGGAAGAAGTGGAGGGAGATTTTCCGGCCAAGGTGATGCCAACCCTGACCCCAGTGCTCTGTACTCTGTGGCTCTGGTGTCCTGTGTCCCTGGCAGGGAAGCAATAAACATACCTCATTCCCAACCTCAATCACAAATTCTGAAGTCCTGATGCAAGGTAGTCTGTGGCCTCAGTGCAAATATGGCCCCAAATTAGTAACAAATTCACAAGCTTTTCAGTTAATCTGGAATGGAATAGGAGCTTTTTCTCCTGTCATTTCCTGCCTTTTCTTTCCAAGTCTCCAGTGTGGCGTTTGGAGCCAGACACACAGGTTATTCCCGGGAGTGGGTGTCCATCCCACCTGCGCTCTGCCGTGAAGACTCCCGTTGGAGCTCACTTAGCCTATCTAACCTGCACATTCTATTAGGATCCTGTGATGGTCTCCCTCCTCCCAAGACCTTTAAGGTTTTCCTCTGCAAGGATGTCCAGCTGCCTAAACACTTCTGTCTGTCTCGGGCCTGTGGAAGAGCTAGCTAACCTAGATCAGGGGCCAAGACTGGAGACCGCTTGCTGGACCGCCCCATCATCTTTCGGGTTAGCTTGGCAGACGAGCAAGGAGGCCGCCTGGCCTGCTCGGGATCCGGAGGCGTCCTCTGCAGAGCCAGCACAGCCGTGGATGGTCCTGAGGGAGCCATCTTTTCCCACTTCTGGTGCTGCGCCCTACCCTGTCATTTCACTTCCTGACAGATCTTTCTTCCTGTGCTGTAGGCACCAGCTGACATTTAATGGATGGCTATTAGATTTAAACAACATGTTTATGAGGACTCATCGGGTGGAGTGAAGTTTGGGTGTGTAGAGGTTCTGATGGATCCATGCTGCCTACAAAGAAGATGGAATCTGTCAGTACAACAAAGTTCCAGCCAGCAAAGACCTGAGGCCTGACTAAGTTGCTCCAGTGAGCTAAGTCGGCCCCCTTAGAGGAGAGAGGTTTCAGAACATAAAGTACTTCTTTTTCACATTTAAAATGATGTTTTAAGTGGAATTATTTAATTTTTGTGTGTCTACATTTGTGTATATATGTGGGGACCAGAGGACAGCTGACAGGGACAGCTGTCTTTTTCTACTGTGTGGACCCCTTGCCAAGTCCAGCATTGAGCTCAAGTTGTCAGGCTTGATGGCCAGCCCTGTTATTTGCTGAACATCTCAACAGCCCCATCTGGAACTCTTAAGCCAAAATGTGGTTTGCCCAGAGAAGCTGACAGGGCTGGAACTCAGGTGTTTTGGTTTCTTTCCTTACTTTTTGTGGGTGTGTCAGCATGTGGCTCTAAACCCTAACTGTGTACAAAGGATTACAGTGTAGGGGTTCCCCTGCCCGCACCACCCCACCAACACCCGTCCTTACCTCTCCCCACAGTGGAAAGTCCCATGATCTTTATTCCTAGACTATTCCTCCAGGATTTCCTTACAGGTAGGCAAGCAAGAGTGATTATGCACTTGGATTTCTTCCCCATCTCTCCACGAAAGAGGTCATGCTGGTACCACCATTTGATATTTGGTTCTTCTTTTATTGTCCCTCACACAGAAACTCAAAGAACTTTCTATACTTAAAATGTGCTTGTTTACTTTTCATCCTTTTTCTATATGTACATTTTTATGGTATGCCTGTGTGTGTTCATATGTGTGCAGTCATGTTTACATTGTGGGCATGTACTATATGTTTGTGTGGAGGTCAGAAATCAAGGTCAGGTTCTTCCTCTATCACTGTCCACCATTTTTTGAGAGGATTATAGGTATGGGTCACCGTGCCCTGATTTTCCAATGGATTCCAGAGATCTGAACTCAGGTCCTTAAGTTTTGCCAACTGAGCTGTCTCCTCGGCCCTGTATTTTTCTTTCCTACTTGGTATTACTGGAATGAAACCAAGTCTCCTATCTAAAAGCCTCAGGAACAGTGTATTTGGTTAAATTCTATCTCTCTCAGCCTGGAAGGGAAGAAACTGAATCAACTGGGTTATGATGGAACATTTGGATTTGAGGAAGAAAGCTAGGAACGAGGACAGAACGAGCATCTTCCATGCCGAGCCATCCCCAAGAGGGGTAGCCTTTTGACAGATGCTTAAGTACTGTGTTCTGCAGCTGGGTGTCAATCAGTGGCTTGTCGTATAGGGCACCTTGGAGTCAATGAGGAGGTAGTGGAAGGTAGAAAGAACCTTTCTGAGTTTGTTTCCCTCCAGCCAAGAAGCAGCCCCCATCCCCTACTGTGAGGCTCATGTCGCTGTTCCCAGGGATGCTGAACCAAGTACTCAGCTCTTGCCCCCTCCTCTGCACTATGATGGAATAATTCCAGTAGTACCCATCCCCCAAGCTGTGGTGCACAGGTACATATGGACACCACCAGACTTGAATTTTCGAGAAACTGAAGGTGTCTTAGCCTAAGTATATCCCAAACACTGTTTGGTGTATACTTATATTACAAGTGATCACGTGTTGTGTTTCTGATAGTCGAGTTTAGCTGGGCATCTTGTGTTTTTACTTGTTAAATCCAGTAATCCAAGAAGAATGCCAAGACCTGAGGGAATGCAACCATTTCAGAACCCATTAAACCCTTACACTTAACCTCTCAGGACGAGGAGGGGAGCTAGACATGTGAGCAAGGCCTCAAGCTGAAGGTGAGAATAGCCAACCTCTTTGTGCATGGACAAGCAACCTTGTCCCAAAGAGCCCCAGTTTGTGCATGGGAGGACTATCTGCCCACAAGGCTGTCTGTTCTCTGACCTAGGACTTGACAAGGACACACAACATAAGATTCCTGATGGTGCTGAGGACCCTTGAAAATAAGACAACAGTCCCCTTCTGAGAGGAAGTGCCTCTGATTCCCTTCTGTGTTTTGCAGATTGATCAAAAGCAGTTTGACAAAATCCTCGAGCTGATTGAGAGTGGGAAGAAAGAAGGAGCCAAGCTAGAATGTGGGGGGTCAGCCATGGAGGACAGAGGGCTCTTCATTAAACCTACTGTCTTCTCAGATGTTACAGACAACATGAGGATTGCCAAAGAGGAGGTGGGTGTGGCTACAGCCAAAACTGGGGCCCCAGGGTTCCTTCAAAGAATTCTTCTGAGGTCCCAGGAGTCCTGGGAATCTTTACAGGGTGGACAGTTCCATTTCTGGGTGACTCTGCTGTCATTTGGGGTTCTGGAGTCTCTGGTGAACCCTGAGAACTACAGCAGCTATAGTTGCTCCAGCCCCATTTCCATCCTTGCTCATAGTCTCCAGGCAACAGCAGTTCATCTCCTTCCAACAAATGCACAGCCCTGGGCCAGCATCTCTCAGCCTTGTGGCTGTTACCAGTCACCAAACTATGGACTCAGGACCTGTGGGTACTTCAAACTCTTCAGACTGTCCTTAAACAACAAGAGTCTCTCAAGGAATGTGCCCCAGCTGTAATTCTTCTCATTGACCTTTCTGCCACAGTTAGGGAGAATGGAGATTAAGCAGACCCCCATAAAAGCAGAAATCTCCCCTTTGCCTCTCAATCCCAACATTAGGCACATGGTGGCTGTTTCTGCACAGGCTCGAAAGAAGCGAGTTTGAGGTCAAGTGACTAGATTTCCAAGAACAGAAGAACGGCCATGTGAGGGGTGGGCATGGGTTTCCCTGTAAGGAGAGTACCCTTTTCTGCTTTGTTTTGGTTTGGGTTTTGGTTTTTCAAGACAGGGCTTCTCAGTAGCTATGGAGCCAGTCCTGGAACTTGCTCTATAGACCAGGTTGGCCTCAAACTCACAGCGATCCGCCTGCCTCTACCTCCCAAGTACTGGGATTAAAGGTGTGTGCCACCATTGCCTGGCCTGGTACTTTCTCCTAGAGGTGTTGAAAGGTTTCTCAGTTCTGTGGTGGTACAGAGCTTAGATCTTTTTTTCCCCCTTGTTTTTCGAGACAGGGTTTCTCTGTGTATCTTTGGAGCCTGTCTTGGAACTAGCTCTTGTAGAGCAGGCTGGCCTCAAACTCACAGAGATCCGCCTGCCTCTGCCTCCTGAGTGCTGGGATTAAAGGCGTGCACCACCACAGCCCAGAGTCAGAGTTCAGATCTTTATGCATCTCTTCTTAAAACTGTTTTTTCACTGCCGCTGTTTTGCATACTTCTTGATGAGATGTCCCGAGGAAGCCGAGAAGCCGTTTCCAGAGTCTGCACACTGTCCTGGTGTGTAATCCCGCCCAGCATTGATTCAATCCCAAGCTTCCTTTAGAATCCCTCTAGTGGGCAACCCTGTGCTGTTCCTCTCCCTCTCGCCTTTGCTCTCTGACCATTGGTCCCATCCTTCCCCTGGGACTCACTACAGAAACAGTTTAAGTATCTTCATTAAGGTACAAAGCCACCAGGATAGCAGCGCTTACCCACCTGTGGACACCCTTCTAGAGGACTTTGCAGAGTGCCAGCCAATGGTTCTCCTTCTGTACACCCTGCTGTGCAGGCTCGGGGACAGTTCTCAAAAAACAGTGCTGGCATGGAGGGATCATAGATACAATGCATATACTTTTGGGTCTTCCATTTCTGTTCTATCTTAATCCCCCTCTTTCAAATTTTAGCCGTCACACAATTACAGAGGTCTTGGGGGTTCTTTATCTTGAGGGAAGGCACTCTGGAACTATGGAAAGACTGGGTGCCTGATTAGGGCACACAATCCCCTCCACACAGGCCTGCTATTTCTCTTCTTGTAATTGATTACAGATTTTCGGGCCAGTGCAGCCAATACTGAAGTTCAAAAATCTTGAAGAAGTGATCAAAAGAGCGAACAGCACTGACTATGGACTTACGGCGGCAGTGTTCACCAAAAACCTCGACAAAGCCCTGAAGCTGGCTTCTGCGCTGGAGTCGGGCACAGTCTGGTGAGCCAAGCATGCATGCTGGAGCATTTGTGTTATCTGAGCTGCAGGCTTTCTAGCTTCATTTTCTTCCCATTAGCGGAGATTGTGTGATGTGCTCTCATTGTTTGAGTGACTTGGTGACTATCCTGTGAAATGGGCACCCAATGGCCTTAAGTCCATCATTTTTCACCTGGAGAAGTCAAGGCATAGAAAGAGACAGAATAATTTGTCCAGCATCACGCAACTAGTACAGTTGGCCCTCAGGGTTTAACTGTAGAGCACTCATTCCTTGCTGAGAGAACAAAGTCTATGGCCACTCATGCTGTAGGAAGTCTTATAGCCAGTGGTTATCCACCACTGGGGCGTGGCCTCTTATACTATATATGCTGATGTAGAGCATGCCTTTGGCCTCTTTTTTGGCCTCTCTGTTTGGGTTGCGAATTTCGGTTTTTGATCTCCGTTTAAGCAGAGGATTCTGATTTGTGAGTCTACCCCTAAATAAATAACCATCTATTTTTCAATTCTGAGCTAGTGTGGGATTTTTTTTAAACATCCTTTTTCATTTGGCACCCAACAGGCCCAAAGCAGTTTCTTTATTAACCAATGAAAGCAACACAAAGACAAAAGGACCTCCTACACAACACTCAAGCCTCTCATGTGTGCAGCTTAGGAACATCCTCCAGCTTGATTGCTT
>LOEQ01000946.1:201045-211491 GCA_001685075.1 Bramus lutescens | reverse complement strand
TATCTATCTATCTATCTATCTATCTATCTATCTATCTATCTATCTATCTGTACCATACTGACCAAGGAGCTGGAACATACTAAAAAGGCATTTTACCACTAAGATATACCTCATCCCCTCCTACCTACTTCAAAATCATCTACATGCTTTGTGATACCTATACAGTACTGTGTTGATATTTATTGTACACTATTGTTTAGAGAATACTGTCAAAGAGATAAATACTTCTGCACCAGAACTTTGGGTCTGAATTTGGTTGAATCTGAATTGGTTGTTCTGAGGGTGCAGAACTCATGGTGATCAAGGGTCACGGGACATAGCTGAGGAGGCTCCAAAGCCTGGACCTTTGAGCTGTGTCACCCGACCTCTCTGATTTTGTCTCTGGTGGATTCTAAAGGCAGAGAATAACTAACCTACTAAGTATGGACGCTTATCTCTGTTCCCTGATAATTCTGAAGACTCGGTACTCACGCCCATTTCTGGATGAATGGAGTGAGACTCAAAGGGGTTGAATAAGCTTAGAGTCATATACATAGTCTAGGAAGCAGAGCTCTGAGGTCAGGCCTGATTATTTCACATTAACCCCATCCCCTAGCTCTCTTCCTCCATATATTCCAGCTGTAGTTTCTGGCGGGAAGAAAGGAAGCAGGAGTAAAGGGTGTGCTGTGATCAAGTTATGGAAATTTTGCCCAAAGGCCACACATTTGGTGGGCATCGCTATGCCTCCAGTGTCTCAAGATGCAGGCAAGCATTCTCCAGGTAACCAGAGCTTCTTTCTCCCTTTCTCTAGGATCAACTGCTACAATGCATTCTACACACAGGCTCCATTTGGTGGCTTCAAAATGTCTGGAAATGGCAGAGAACTGTAAGTGTTTCTGACCCCTCACCCTCCACTCTTCCATGAAGGCTAGTAGTGGTCCTCGATGGAGGCTGCTCCGGATCTGTCCCTTCTCCTTCCCACCCTTGTCTCCGCCTGGATCCCCAGAACCAACCTGCAGCCTCAGCTTCATGCTCTGCCCAGTGCCATCACCCTAGGGACATCCTACAGTTCTTTGGCCTATGATAGCAGGATGGGTGTCGGGGGTGGCAAATGTAAGTCTTAGCATATATGTCTCCATTTTGATCAGAGAAAACAGACTGGCTCGGTCAGACTCTGAATCTGCCTGGCTTTGCTTTCAGAGCCTGGCACAAGCTTTGAGATCATACTGTGGGTGACTCTAATTCCTTCTGATTACTTTTTTTTTGAGGGGCCATGCTGTACCTCCATGACCCCAGCAGAACATTCTGGGCCTAAACAAGTTCTTCTGTGTCTCTTTCCTGCCTGACCTCGTAAGATTAATGGATGGGCCGTCTTGCCTCTGGCCCAGGCCCAAAGCTGGGTAGAGTGTCCCTGGGTGGAGTCACTACATGCTGGTATCTCTCCCCATTCTCCCTTACTGCTGTTCTGGGTTTTATTAGCCAGTGTGGACAAACATCTTGGTAGGCTCAATGGTCCCGGAGCCATCTGTGATAATACCCCAAGGCTGTCCTTGGACCTTTCTGAGAGCTCATGTTCTCCTTTTTGTTTAAACAGTTTGTGTCATTTATATACAAATGCTTTACCTTCTACATGCCTGCCATTGTAGTCAGAACAGACCAGCCTGGGCCCTACTGAGCAGCTCTGCTTGTAGATTCTTGAGGCTGTTCCAATGGGTAGGGACTGGCTTCCACCAGCTCTTGACTGGTCTGCATGGAATTAGGGCCCCTTCCTCCATCTCAGCTCTGCTCAGACTATCCTTGACTCATAAAAGATACTCAAGAATCATCTGCACACAGGAGCAAAAACCACAGAGTCTTCTTAGGTCCTTGGTCCTGTGACTGGTTCTCCTGCAGTAACTTATTGATTCTTGGCCACAAAGACCCATGGCAGGAGCTCGGTTCCCCATTGGCAGCCTGTCANGTCATGTTTGCCATTTTGGAGCCTCTACTTTATGGCCTCTCAGAGGAGCCTTCCAGCCGAGCATGGGAGGCCAGGGCTAGAGTCACCCGAGTTCCTTCCAGGCTTCTCCAATAGTAACAACGCTGGTGACAGCTGACATTTGCTGGGCACAGACTCCAGAAGGTTTTGCGAGAGACCCTGCACAGTCATTCATGTTCTTGTGGAGACAGTCCATGAGAGGGGATAGCAGCTTTCAGGGGACAAAATCGACCCAGGAGGCTAGCAGATCATAAGTGTTAAAAGTAGGGCTGGAGAAAGGGCTCAGCCATTAAAGGTTAGGCTCACAACCAAAAGGACAAGAGTTAAGAATAACACCGACTGGCACCCTGGCCTTGGGCTTTCCATAGTTCAGAACTTGCTAAGCAGAGCCTACCTGTGTCTTATTGGTGTTTTTAAATTTTGTTTGTGGAGATATTGTTCTTTTTTTGCAGTACTGGGAAAGGTACTTAGGTCATCCAGCATGTGAGGCAAGTTCATTACCACTGAGCTGACTCCAGCCCTAGGAGTCATATCTGTCAGTCCCTTCAGATGAAGCCACCAGAGCTCAAGTGGTCACTTGTCTCCTCTGGTCCTTTGTCTTCAGCCAGGTGGGTTGTGAGGGACTAGGAAATCCAGCACCCTCACAGCCTTCCTTCTAGAGGCAGGGAGACAGCAAGCACTCCAGTCCCCTAAGTGAAAGTCACTGGAAGGACACAGAGTGACTGCAGGGCACATGAAGGACACCTGCCTGGCCGCTGCCACCCTAGAACCTCTGCGAGTGTCTGGCAGAGCTTAATTACCTGGGCCACCCATATTCTGGCTGGGGTCTGTGGTCCCTATGTCTGCCACAGACTGGCTTGCTAAGCTCACAGACCTTGGCCATGTTTCATCTTGACAGCTGTGCTAGGGACTTTCTTGAATGTCTTTAAGAAAAAAAATCTTTGGCATATATTTTTCCAAAGCTTTCTATTTTTTTAATGAAGTATTTAAAAACCATTTGTAAGGAACCTGAAAACTGCCTTGAAAACAATTTCTATTTTCAGTTGTTTTGAATTAATGTCTCCTTGTTGTAACAAGTTCCCCTTTTCTATGCTGGAGCACCATAAGGTGGATTCCATGGTTTTCCCCAAACTGGTCACCCGGAGCTGGGCTGGTTACTGGTTGCACATCTGCCAGCCCCTCCAGGGTGTGTTTCTGGGCTGGTCTTGGATGGAGACTGAAAAATCTGTTCCTCTTGGTGCATTGCTTTCTGCTTCTTTGCTTTGCCGTGTAAGTAAGGCATCCGAGACAGCCAACAAAAACTCATACAACAGAGATGCAGTGAGGCCAGACCTTCCTCCCTGACCCTTAGTCTCATTTGGTTTTGTTTTTATAAATTAAAAGAAAGTTAATTTTAAATTTAAAATTAAAAAAATTTAATGGCAGAAACAAATAGAAAGCTAAACCAAAGCTTCTGGAAAAAGCACTTGTTCTGGCCTGTCTTGTGTTGTTCTTCAAATTTGACCTTGAGACTCCCAGCTGAGTCTCTAAAGATGTCCTTGCTGACCACAGTTGGTCCAAGGGCATATCCCCAGCAGACCCCGTAGGCGAGAGGCGATCTTTGAGCTCTTGGCAATTTTCCTCTTGAAATATTTGTTGACCATCTTTACTACTCGAAGCTTCGTGTAAGGTTCTGGGCATTTGTCAGTGAACCATTATCAATCCTTGTCCCCAGCTATATTCTAGGGGGGTTATTAGGAGGAAGGCTGAGCTCCCAAATGGCTTTGGTGGCTGATATCAAAAAGACTGGGTGAGGGGTTGAATGAGGACAGCTGCATCATGAACCAGAATGACAGATGAGGAAATAGAAAGAAGAAGGAGGAATCCACAGTCTGTTTCCTGCGAGAATATGCTGACACTTCAGAGCTGTTTGACACGAGCTAATTCGGGACGATTTCACCCCTTTTCTTTCCGAGATTGATTAAACCACCAGCACTTAGGATTTTTGCAAAGCAATACTATTTGCTCATTTGGAAAGTTTATGGTGTGCTTTCTGTGGATATGTACAAATGCCCTCATTCTCTCTGTTTGTTAATGTGGAAGCAAGCTACTTTTTGCCCGTGAAGATGCATTTTGGATATGTCCCAGTCCTTTAGTGAAAGCCACCTAGAATGGGCACTGGTGTTATTTCCACGGGCCTTTATTATTATTATTACAAACCTTGTTTATAAGCTTCCTTGTATATAGTTACTCACTTAGAATTCAGTGCTCGGCCACATGAAAGTGTCCCTGTGTAATTTTACGTGTCCCCAGGTGTAAGACATTGAGTGTCCCTTTCACGCTTATTGGAATTTGAATTTCTTTTTCTGCAAAAATGAGTATGTCCTTTGTTGAATTTTTCCATTTGGTGATTTGTGTTTTTCCCTGTTGCTTTGTAAGAACATATAGTACATTAAAAGCAGCATACCTTCTTAACGGTGACATTCCTTACTCAGCACAGAGTGAGTGGCCGATGTGAATTCTCCCTAGTTGGTGGAACTGGAGTGGTGGCATTCCAGTGGCACAGCTGAATCCGTCTTAGGGACTCCAATCATCTTTACTCCACAGTCCTGAGCACTCAAGCAGGCATCAGAACCACCCAGAGAACTTACTAAACACAAACTCCTTGACCCCACTGAGGAAATTTCTGATCCCATCAATACATATATATATATTTTTTTTTATGGTACTGAAAAATCAGAGTCTTCGATGACTCCATCATGTGTCACCAAGCTCTATAGGACAGGTGCAGCTCTCTCTGAGTTTAGATCGAGGTGTCTGCTAGGCCAGAGGCTATGAGGACTGAGTTTCCTTGCCTCGTACTTGGCTCAAGGCCCCAGCCATCTTCCCAACCAGCCCAGTGGTACCTTTTGTGTCTTGTCTCATTTTTGCTTAACTCTCTTCTTCAATTCTTAAGAACCACTGAGCCACCCAAATGACCCAGAAAAGTCTCTGTTTTGAAGTCAATTGATTAACCACAAGAATTCCATCTCCAGCATCAGTTCCCCATTGCTGTGCCACCTACCATGTGCTCCAGGTCAGGGGAGTGGGAAGTGGACACAGTTTACTCGTTTGCCTTCCCTGCTTTACCTGCCACAGTAGTGCTGGGTGAGGCCCCAGAATTTGCATTTCCAGCACGTTCAGAAGAGATGTTGATGACACTGAGCTGAGCAGCTCACCTGCAGGTCCCAGAGATGAGACGAGACTGTGATCTTTTAATACAGAGATGGCCTCTCCAGTCCTTGGCCCCTATAAGTCATTAGAGAAGGAACCACTCCAAAGATGCTAACCTGAAGGCCATCACATCCCTGTGTCTAGCCTAGGCCAGTGTCTGTTCCCTTTCTTCTGCAGTCTGACCCAGCTCCTCTTACAGCTGTGCCCTTCAGAGCCAGATGTCCCTGTGGGCCCTGGGCTGCCTCCTCAGGCTTAGACATAGCGATTTCTCTCTCTTCAAGTTCTAGAAAATTACTCCTTAAAACTGAAACAATTGGTGCAGTTCTCACAAGCCGATTCCCCTCATCCACCTGCAAGGGCCCCTCTTCTACAGCCACCTGCCTGACCCAGAGAACTGACCCTGGTTTGTTCTGTGGTTCCCTCTCTCCTGGTCCAAGAGCAAACCCTAGCTCTTTTAAGGGCTTCAAAAGCACCATACACAGGAACTTAGCATTTAAACTCACTCTTTCAGCTCCCGACACTTACTAAGGACAACAAAGTGCCCACTGCCCCTACACCAACCAGGTACCACATTGCGTCTTGTCCCACAAACCCCAGCACCCAAACTGTGCACCAGAGAGAGTTTTCCCAGATCCATGAACTGACACTGTGAACTGTCCCTTTTCTGTCTTCACAGAGGTGAATATGCTCTGGCTGAGTATACAGAAGTGAAAACTGTCACCATCAAACTGAATGACAAGAACCCCTGAGCAACAGACCAGTTTCTTCCTCCAACGCTGGACAACTGTCTGTGGCAACTCCAACTTGCCACGAGCAGAGAGCAGGACAACAGCGCTCATCTTCCCAGGACCTTCTCTTCTGGACACTCGGTCTACTAGAGTTTACTGGTTTTGATTTTCCTCTCACACTCATGCTTTATGGACCAAACTGTGGGTGGCTGGATGTTATGTGTGAAGCTGCAGGCCTGCCTGGGGAGGGACTGGTCTCCAGCTGTGACTTTGCCTTTAGCCTAAGTGCAGAACACAGCAAAGACCTCCATGGCTCTGTTAATACGAGATGATCTCTGGAGTGTCCTGCAGTTATTTTAAATGCTTTGCTGACCCCAGGAGGAATGTGGAAAGAGCTTACTGCATGTGCGGCTCTCTCATGGGCTCCTCGGGGTCACCTGTGCAGGGAACAAGTCCCTCCTCATCCTGAGGTTGAAGTGGGACTATTCACAAGCAAAGGTAGGTGTTGGTAGGAAAGGAGGATCCCAGGGACCCAGTGTGGGCAGCTTAGGGGAAACATGTGCCAAGGAAATACTTCAGAAGGCTTTGGTCTGTAGGGGCGCTGGTCCCGAGGGCTGCATATTAACACTGACGGTGGGATTCTCCTTGAAAACAACCCTGACATTGAAATGAGCAAATCAACATCCCAAAGAGTTTGCCCTGTAGTTCTGAGATGGTCAGCCATCCCGAAGGCCCTTTTCTGGCAGAGAGCAAACTTAGTGTCACCTTTGCCACTGATGGCCCATTTTAGAGCTACCCTAGCTGAGCAAACCCAGGCAGTTGAGCCACACATTTGACACTCAGAGCCATCGTTCACTTTTGCAAATTATCCATTTCTACCACATTCGGTGATGGGTGCACCCGCTCCCTATTTCTTTTCTCCAGCGCCGTTACCCGTTTTAGATCAGTAAAGTGTACACCACTGAAAGACAGCTGCCACTGAACAGCTCCGTAGCTGTAAAGTCCCCTTTGGGTTTCCATTTCTGATTGATTAGCTAATGACACCCGAATCCCATATGGGATATGGTCACCAACCAAGTGACCTTGATATTTCATTCACATTACAATATCTTTCCCCTCTTTGATGTAGCCATGTGATATGCAAATTCCATAGTTTAGCTTGGAAAACTAAAGCCATCCTCATAATGCTCTAAGAATAGAACCAATTGGACTGACTGCTGTTTGGGTACTTTAGCTGTCAGTAGCTCACACCTCTCTAATTGGCTGTGATGCCTACACTTAAGGATTTAAGTTGGACTGAGCAACAGTGGAAACAAAGCCTCATATCAAAACCAGTGTGTGCATCAAGACTATGATGCATGAACTGGGGCTCTCAGCCCTGTCAGAGACAAGCAATATTTCATTCACCTTCTTTCCCCTCAGCACTTATACTACCAGTAACTGATTAAACCAGGATTTGGCCTCATACACTGACCTTTCAGCATCTCAATAACTCTAGGCACTACCCTTCACCATAGTACATTAGAGGGTTGCTAGTCCTCCATTGTACAATAATGCCTTTAATATGAAATGTTACATTATTTATAATTGGTATCATTAATGTATCTTTTATAGCTGTAAGTACACAGAGGTAGTATATTTAACCTTCTGTAATATACTGTATTTAGAAATGAAAATCTATATAATGTTAGATTTCACTTCTTTAAGGTTGACCCCTGTGGTATGGTTTTTAAATTGATTGGACCGGGAATTCTGATCTTAACTTCAGATCACGTTCAGCAATGACAAAATAAAATTGGACATTTGAGAAACATTCTTCTTCTTTTTTTTTTTCGCTGAAGGACTAACCCCATTTGAACTTATGTGGCAGAATCTTCTTTCCGGGATTTATATACCGCGGCTTTTGATAAGCAATGGTAATGGCAATAATAAACTTGTACTCCTTCAGTCGGTAACACACAGGCCTTCTTTTACCTGATGGTAATGTCCATTCCTGTAGTCTTGGGTATTGAACAGCCCTGTGCCTTACAGGCTAAGTGTAAGGTGCTTTCTATGCTGCCCAAGCCCCTTATAATCACAAACCAATGAAGACTGAGTACAGAAAATGAGGATTTAGGGAAAACATTTTGTCCCCAAATAGTGACCATGTTTTGTTTGTTTGCTTTTTAGTTTTGGGGTTTTGTGTGTGCGTGACTTTTCTCTATGATGATCTAAGGGTGTGGACCTAACTTAGCTGAAGTTCTTAAGGCTTCTAATTGACAAGAAATGTCAGTCGCCTGGTTGTGACCTGACATTGATGCTGGAGCAGAAACCTTCACTGGGACTTGGGTAGGTCTGGGAAAGATCAAGCTGTCCAAAGTCCAGGTGACTGGCATGTGTGAAAAGCCCCACCCCCTTAAAAATGGCCCAGGGAAGGTTGGACTTTTACTGTCTTTTCGGACATCTGCTAGCATGCACTAGTGTGTGTGTTACTGTACTTACGGATGTCTCGGCTTTCAGCCAAACATGAAGAGATGATGTAAAATCACACTTCCTGTTGTTTGATGAATTAGGGCATGACTGCCTGAAGAGAACCACTCTGGAGACAATAGGTGGAATGGGTGTGTTTGAGTATGTGTGTAAAAAGTGTGCAGGGGCGTGTATATGTGCAGTTGTATGGCTGGGGTTGGGTGTGTTCTATAAAAGAAGACATTTTGGGGTGCTCTAGCTTCACCTTTGGTGGGTGGCTGCTTTCTTTTCTTTCTTGCTTTGTTGTTGTTTTTCGAGACAGGGTTTCTCTGTGTAGCCCTGGCTGTCCTGGAACTCTCTCTGTAGACCAGGCTGGCCTCGAACTCATAGAGATCCGCCTGCCTTTGCCTCCTGAGTACTGGGATTAAAGGCCTGCATCACCACTGCCCAGCTGGGCAGCTACTTTCTAATGTCCACTCCTCGCTAGAGTCCATGCAATAGACTGTGCTTGCAAGTGGAGATTGGGGGTAGTGGTGTTTAAATCATTGTTGGGGATATCAGAAGAAAGCGAGGATCTGACTGAACAAAGACAAACATCAAAAGACAGAAAGAACAGTAAGCCTCGGTGGGCTGTTCATTCAGAGAAGTAGGTTAGGTGTCTGATCTATCTCTGACCATGGTCTACCAGCTGAAGCTCACTGGAAACGGTCATTCCAACGTCAGGGTTCTGAAAATCTGGGTGGAATGCGAGCAAAAACATGGGTCTGCGGGAATGAAAAAGAAGGGGAATGGAATTTTAACTGCGCTGCAGTAAAGTCTCCTTTGCAAACTTGGGACTAACGCACGCCTACCGGGTAAAGTTGAATGCTGGGATCAGGCCATACATGTGTCGAATGTTCCAGATTATTTTCTACATTGGGCATTTTTTCTAGTCTATTCCCAACCTTGTTTAAAGCGGAAATTTTCTTGCTTCAGTAAGTATTGGCAACCAAGTGTCTGTCCTCGTGTCTGTCCTGCCACTAGGCATGGATTTCCTCCTAGTAACGCTAGGTGGCAGCGATGTATGCTCTGAAGTCGACGCCAAACCAGGCTCATTCAAACTGCTGACGCCACGCCTTGCAAACTCTTAGGGACTTTTCGGTAGCAGTCATACCGCTGCCCTTGCTAATTGGTCTGAGAACCTCGGTGGTGAGGACAGGAGTGCAGAACTGCGCCTCCTTTCTCGGAAGGGTGGTCAGTGGAGGGAAAACAGAGCGTAGGAGAGCCTCAGAAGAGTCTCCCTGGCGAACACCGATCCTAGGTAAACACTTGCGGTGCTCCTGAAATATCTCGGGCGACCCACAGCTGCTCAGATTCTGTGAACTGGCAGAGAGAGTTCTGGAGCTCTGTCTATGCGCTTTGTGCGTGGTCTCGGGAATATTCCTTGTTACCTTACCGCGGAAGTGTCTAGGTACGGAACTGCTTTTTGGCAGAGGACTCTCCTCTGAGGGAAAATCAGAGGCGCATCGGAAGCCTGGCGGCAGCTTAGCCATGAGAGTTTAGCCTGAGTTTAGTCTCCTCAGTGAATCAGCTGGCACAACACTGCACCATGGTTTACACCTTACCACAATCAACCAGGCAATGCGGCATGGGCCTGTAGTCCCAGACACTCCAGAGGCTGAAAATCTGAAGTCACCAACTAGTAATATCTTTGTAAATGTCTATAATTAATTTAGCGAACTAGCGGTGAAAAGGTACAGTTTACAGAACATCAACGTTTGAAAAGCAGCTTCTGTATTGCTCACTAAAGACCTGTACACACATTATCCTCATCCTTCTATATTTACAGCCAGAGTATATGGCCAGCATACAAGATAGAAATCAATCATTTATCAGAGCAGAGTCTTAAAGGCTTCCTTCCTTAAAGGCTGAGCAGAGACCAGGGCAGTCTTGTCACTGGTCTGTCCCCAGGGAAGACAGCAGGGCATCCGAACTTGGAGAAGACCCTACAAAGTCCCAGGGCCCTAGCGTCTATCAAAGCGCCAGCAGTGAGCTTGGTCACTGACATCTAGCAGCTAGAGAAACCAAGGCAGGCCATCCGGGGATCCGCGTCCTCGTCTGCCCAGGCCGTGGGCAGTGGAC
>LOEQ01000946.1:181681-192203 GCA_001685075.1 Bramus lutescens | reverse complement strand
AGCAAAGTACCATCAAATCTCAAAACGTCCAACAGAAATCAACTGGTGAAGCCCCTTTAAGGTAGTCAGCTGGAGTTCCCAATAGAGACAGTCTAGGCAGAGCAGAGCATCCCCTCAGGTTGGGCTTCCAGATAAAAAAAAAAAACTAGACAGCAACAGATAAAATAAGATCATCAATCAGGCATTCAGGACATCCAACAGAAACTGACTGGGAAGGCCCACTGTAGGCACTTGTATATCTTGGGATAAACAACAATATTCTTAAAAATTTGCTCACCTTCTAGTTGTCCTTGGAGCTGTTTAACTGTTCTCTTCCCTTTCTCACAGAGTTAGGGGGCTGGCAGCCTATAATCACACAAGGAACCTTGAAGGACACCTTAAGATCAACTTTCTTGGTCTGATACCTATGAGACAAGCATTCTTAAGCCATATTGCAGACTCTTCCAGAGCCATCTTCTCAGTAAACTCAAACAACACGTGACAGCTTACCAATCTAACATACATTACACTGTTAAACCTGCAATCTGGGTTGATCCCTTGGACATATATGGTAGAAGTAGAAAACTAACTCCTGAGAGTTGACCTTTGACCTCCACATGCACATGCATGTGTGTGTATGCTCGTGCATGTGAGCTGCTGAATAAGAGAGGTATTGTGCAATTGCTTCTTTTAAAGACCCCATTATCCATTACAGTTCCCAGGAATTTGGGCAAGATGGGAACTGTAAAAACCTGAACCAGCCCCACCTGTGTGCTTTTGATAGAACAGATACCTGGAAAACATTACCAAGTACCCAGAGGCCAGACTATTGTTTCTCCTTGAAGGTCTGTGCCTGAGCTTAATTCTGGTCTGCAGTAGGTCCCTTCTCCCTTATTGCTGTGATCAGGGGCTCAGAAGACCTTTCTGCCCACCGGGACCTCTTTCCAATCCCTGTTTGAATAATGTAAGGAATTGCAGGAAGCCTGTAACATGAGGGTCTGCTTGTTGGGGTTTTTATTCTGCCTGGTTTCTGTCTTCCCACCAGGTCCCACAGCCATTTAGCCCCAAAGAAAAATCACACAGAGGTCTCCATAAAATATAAACTGATTGACCTATTAGCTCAGACTTTGTATTAGCTCTTATAACTTATATTAACCCATTATTCTAGTTATGTTAGCCACATGGCTTGGTACCTTCTTTAGCAGGGTAGGTCACATCTTCCTTCTTCAGTGTCTGGACAGGACTGTGGAGGAATGAGCTTCCTTTTTCGCAGAATTCTCCTGTTCTCATTGCCACGCCTCTTCTTCCTGTCTGGTTGTCCTGCCTATACTTCCTGCCTGGATACTGACCAATCAGCGTTTATTTAAAACATAATTRACAGAATACAGAATTATCCCACACCAGAAGCCAAACAGACTAGACTGACAGTTTCTACTAACTACAGAGAGGTTCATTGTTGGAGGCATATCCTAATCCAAGCAAACATCATGTCTGCCTCACTCACTCAACATGGCTTTCCCTGCACTCTGAACACCTGTACTCTCCCAAGATGGGCCAACTATCTAACACACTGCCTATTTTATAATGAAGTGCCAAGTACAGTTGATTAAATACACTGTAAGTGAAAAACAGAAAACTTGTATGCATATACTGATGCACTATTATGAAATCAAAAGATCATAAGTTAAAACCATGTGAGTCAGGGGCCATCTGTATATACCAAGCCCGCAGCCAGGGCCTGGACTAGCAATGTCAAAGGGTAGTGTTTGAGTTGGGATTACAGATACTATGCTTTGCTTATCTGTAGTCTTTGTTTTCTGCAACAAGCACCTTACTTTTTTTGTTGTTCTGTGTTACTTTTGCAAGCTAAAAGGATTCATTGGCAAGTTGCTTTGTGCTTGGGAACACACCCAGGGCCTTGTCTATGTTAGGAAGGTACTCTACTGCTGAGCGTCAACCCAGCAAGAGATTTTGTTTTTTTCAATCACTGTTTCTTTAAGTACTTATGTGTCCTGACTAGGAACAAGCTGGCATACCTGCCATACAAGGTCAAGCATGCTTCACTGCACTGTTTCCCCTTAACGTATTTTTGGAATAAATGAAATTAGACTCAATTCACCTGCAGCAGAGCCCTCTTCAGGGTCCACATCTGGGATTTGAGGTGCACTCAGATACAGGCTGTTGCTTCCTGCCCCTGCCACAAGACATTCTGAGATCAGGGAGAGCCTTACTTCTCAGCCCTGCTCCCCGCAACTGCATCTACCAGTCTCATGGCAGGGAAGACTGTACCAGACCTATTTTGCAGCCTTGGCTAAGAAAGTGGGAAACGAATAATTCTCAAATTATTCAGGGGTGGCTCTTCGTCTGTGAAAAGTCCCTAGAGTATAGCATGTTTTAAAATGACCAAATTCTTCATACGTGCATGAGCACTTTTGAAAAAGACTCACGCTTCAGCTGAACACATTGTTCAAACTCCAGAGTTCTTTGGAAATGGTATTTTCCCCCTGCTTCTATGTGTGTGCTTTGTGTGTGTTTGCATAGCCCCTACCTATTTTGGCTTGTATGTGTTTAGGGTGGTTTCAAAGCTCATGCGTGTGCAAGCACAAGGCCAACTGTGGCATCATGGCAGGAGGTCTGTGTGCTCGCCACGTGTCTTCGGGGCACAAATGTGAACCAAGAAGGTGTGTCATGCTTCAGTCTCATGAGCATATCAGAGGGGAGCTCCCCTGAGGTGCAAGTGGCATACTAGGAAGGCTTGGTGTGTTTCAAAGGTTAATTGGCAAGAGGAGCAGTGAGCCATAGCTAGGCCATAGCTGCTAGAGTCTAGCAGCTAGACAAACTCTCTCGAAAAGCACGACATTAGATGTTCTTGTGCATGCCTGATACCAGCTAGAGTGGAGAAACCTGCTCTACCAGTTGAGGGAAAGTAGATCAGCTAAGGAAACTTCCAGGTAATGCAGCCTCTCCTCCCACACAGGAGGATATGGGGAGGGGCTAGAGGGTCTTTGTCTGAGGCTCCTCCCCTTGACCCTGAAAGATCTAACACAGCCACCTACCTCTTAAAGCCCTACCAACTGCCCCAGAATGGATGGAAGAAGATGGAAGATTTCAGAGGGTCTTCAGATCCCAGGTTGTTACACAGATTCTTGAAATATCCTTTTTTGTTTTGTTTTGTTTTTCTTCCTTCGGTTTTTAAAAATAGGCCTTGATTATCTGACATGTTGCTGTAGCCATGAGGTTTACTCAAGTGGGGACTCATCCTGCCTTCCAGGAAGAAGGAAATAGACTGTATTAGGACATGCCACTAACATGTTAGCCTACATGCTTCTCATATCAGTGTCCGGTTACACTTGCTGGGATGTGTGGGGTCCATGGATAAGATGGTACATTTCTAGAAAGGCCATGGTCGATGGAGCCGCCTTCTCCAACCTGAATTGAAGTACAGGGGCACACTGGGCCTCTCCAGAAGCATGCTGAGGGTTAAGTAAGTAGTCTCTTATTAAATGGACTTAATTAAGAGTGGCTAGGAGATGGCCTAGTTGGTCATGGTTGGTCCAAGCAGGCAGCAGCTAACTCAGTTGCTCCTCATTCCTACAAAGCTGAGCCAAGCTATGTCAGTTCTGGGGCTCGATGAGACTTGTTTCACTTCCGTTAATCTGAGGTTAGAACCCCACTTAACCATTAGTCCAGGATATGCCTGCTCACTTCCAGCAACGGGTAGCTCACTAGCCACGCAGTGATGCCAGGCTTCATTAGGTGGCGGATGCTCGAGAATCTGTCCTGCTGTCAACCAGTTCCACCAAGTAGAGGGACTTCAATCCCTTCAGACCTTTCTTTAGGAACTAAATGTTCTTCCTGCTAAAAGCCAAGACCTGACCCTCCTTGCAGGTTCCTTCGTAGGCTAACACTTCCGGATGCTCTGAAGGACAGTCCCCGTGACATAGTCTGCTCCCACAGTGTTTACCACTTTTCCAACTTCAGTCCGCCTGTGGAACAATCCTTGGCCGGTGGCTTTCTGGATACATGGAAAGAACAGCTCCACCTGCTATGTTGTGAGGGTTTTAGGAGGGCTCCCATATGCCCTTCCCCCTTTCTGAATGGCCAGAGCCTGAAGGTTGTGGCTCACCACATCCCCCAGTTCTCCCCCTCTTCCCTCTGCCCTAATCTGTACTTGCTCCTCGTGATCTCACCCCCAACGTGGGTGGCCAGACAAGCCCTACCTGATGGCCTCTGTGCTGAGGCCCAACCCAGGCCCCTTTGTCATGCTCGGCAGCCAGCAGAAATGTCCATTCCTGCTATCCATAATGGTAACAATGAGGAAGGGCCAGTTCCCGTGAGCACAGATTCCTGGGCAGAAGGACAAGAGTTTCACGGCCCTATTTGGGTTCCTGAGCCACATAAGTCAGACTTAGGAAGAGGCCGTAACTATTAGCATTCAGGCGTTTACCCTGGCCTACTCGCAGGGACCTAGCAGGACAAAATATTACACTGTAGCCACTAAGCACCCTCCCTATGTGCATGCACTACATCCCCTTACAAAAGGCAAGTCCCTCTCACCCCTCCCCTTTTTCACTCAGGGGATACCTTGACACCTGTAGTAATCCTCCCACTTGAGTTCTGTTGTACAGTGTGACTTGGTGGTGCCCCTTGCCTCCAACCCCTCAAGATTGCCTTCCCACTGCCAGTAAACTGCTACAGTAACTAGAGTTTTTTTTTTTTCTCTTTGGTCCTCCGGCATTGGGTCCCTCAACTCATAATGTAACAGCCTAAACACCAGGGTATGTATGCCGCATGGATACCGCGCACATTCTAGGGTGCCATTTTCTGGGAACTTTGACGTTTTATCTCTTTCCTGGGCTTTTGGTTTCTGGTCCAGTTCTCGCTCAGAATGCTGGGAAGCAGCAGAGAGCCTCTGCTCCCAGCAGGCAACAGAGTTTCAAGGGAAATAATTGACTGTCTGCAAGGCTGTGTTGTTCATTGGGAATATCCCACAGCCTATGTGCATTGGATGTATCTCTGTTTGTGGTGAGTTCATCAGGACATAACCCTTCATAAGCTGAAGTCCTTCATCCTCTCTCTGCAACATCTACCATCCAGGCCACCCTTTTCTTCACTCTATCCAGATTCCATTTAACCATCATTCTAGAAATTCATTGAAGGATGTTTGTATGGGGGGCCAGGTAGGAACTACAAAATGGAAATATAATACGCTCCGCCTGGGCTCGTAGCTCTGATGTTGTGGGAAGAATCACACATTAGTTAGATATTGTCTTTCAGCAATATGGATGATTTCAGATTTCAGTTTGCTTTTCCAGTTCCTTCTAAGGTTGGACCTTTTTGTCCCTTATCCTCCATCCAGGAACCAAGGGGTGTGTTGCCAAGAGTGTCTTAAAAACCACTTATCTGTCCCTTTCAGAAGAACCAAAAGGAAATATTTAACTTCTGAGTCACTTCAAGCATTTCAAAGAGTCAGACATTTAAAGGCCTCGAGAGTTTGTGGTCTGCTGTGGTAAATATAGAATTGTGCAATGGTGCCAATATGAGGTTGGAATTTGAATACAAAAGACAAGAATGACGCTGAAGTCCCTGCCAGATACTAGTTCTGGCCCTGAGATGGTTGTATGAGCACTCAGAGACTAGTAGGTGGGTACAGGTGGCCCACACCTATGGGGACCAGAGACAGAGGAGCAGGGCCCTGGTTCTGCAGTGGTACTGGGTGGGAGGAGGCACCACAGGGCCCTCAGGCTGCCCACTCCTGTCCCAGATGCCAGTCAAACAGCATCAGAGAGCAATTGTTCCTGCCTCTGTGCAGACATCAGCAGCATCTCTGGCTTCCAGCATGGTAGGAGAACAAAGGCCTACCTAAAGAACATTCTCCTAGGCCCAGTTCCTGTCCCAGGCTTTCTTTTAGGGCACCAACCAGCTCCCACATCATGACACGGAGACTTATCATTAGCTGTGGATGTTCGGCCTAGTTTGGACTCATTCTGGCCAGCTCTTTTAACTTAATCTGTTTCTATTTGTTTACTTTTTGACTCAGAGCTTTTTCTTTCCTTTCCTTCTGTATATCTTACTTTCACAACTTCTCCTGTCTGTCTGGCAGCCGCCTGGCTTCTTACCCTGGGTGTGCATCCCTCTTTCTCCTTGTTCTCTTGTTTTTCTTCTCTCTCTTTTCTTCCCAAGCCTAGATTTCTCCTCTTACTTATTCTCTCTGCCTGCCCAGCCCCACCTGTCCCTCTTCTGCCTAGCTATTGACTATTCAGCTTTTTTTTTTTTGCTATTTTTTGTTTTTGTTTTTCGAGACTGAGTTTCTCTGTAGCTTTGGAGCCTGTCCTGGAACTAGCTCNNNNGTCCTGGAACTAGCTCTTGTAGACCAGGCTGGCCTCGAACTCACAGAGATCCAGAGTTCTGCCTGCCTCTGCCTCCCAAGTGCTGGGATTAAAGGCGTGTGCCACAACTGCCGGGCCAACTATTCAGCTTTTTATTAGCCCAATAAACATAAATAAACACACATCCTTACATCACTAACCAAATACAGCATAAACAAATGCAGCACATCTTTCTCTAGTTAAAATAATGTTCCACAACAAGTTCCCATCTGAAAGTTCAGGACAACAGGTGTCTGTAATGTAATTCCATAAGTTCCCGCAGGAGAGTGAAGTAATTCAGGAGAGCCATGGTGTTTGTTATCTACTTCTCATTTTGTGTAGGACTGATCACCATTAGCTGAATGTATTCATTTCCTAACTTCTGAACCCTGTGTTCAAGCACACATGCGTGTGCTTGTGCTTGCACGTGTGCATGTGCACGCACACACATAAAACACACACACACACACACACACTATTCTGGCTTGACACATATGGTATTCAGTTGTACTTTTTGTGGTCCTGGACTCTTATCCAGGGTCTCATGCATGCTTACTGAGTGTATGCAGTCCCTTCGCTATATTCCTGCCCCATAAGCATGCACATTAAATGTGCAGCTTTTTCCCCTGAGTGATGTCAGAGCTCACGCCATGTGGGCCATGTGCATCAGCGCAATCTCGCTCTTCCATCATCCCCTTAGTGAAGTGTCTCCAGACTCCCTACAGTTTGCCCATTATCATAACAGTTGAGTACTGCCGGATGTGCCCTAACAGGATTGTGGAATCACATTAAATGTTTCCAATGTCCTTTGTGTCCCTGGCCAAAGAGACCACTAGGACACAAGGAGCCATGATACAGGACTACCCAAGAGCAAAGCCCTGCCTGGTGTCTGCTGCCCAATGGTCTTGTGTCCTATTCCTGGGTTTCTTATTTGGAGAATCTGCTCTCCTCTCTCTGCCTGCTTCACCAAGACAGTTGCTGTGGACTTAGAGCCATAAGTATCTCTGTCACCTTCCTGAATACCACATTTCCTCCGGGGCTCATTCTATTGGCACCAAGTCATCCCCTGTCACACGTAGTTTCATGGTATGCTCCCATTGCTAGGACTTAATACTGGTCTCATCCTGTGAGGCCCCAGTGTCTGCACCCCACCTTTTCCTTGCACCTCTATCCACTTTCCCCCTCCCCCCTGAACTCTTACTTTGGGCTATTTGACTAGAGTACCCCAGAAAGAAAGTTCTTAAGAAAGGCTTTGAAGGAGACCCCCCCCCATGGAACTGTATCCGGAAGGCCTCCTCACCTTCACCTCCGCTGGAACCTGCTCTGTCGTCCCGTCCCCCCCACCTCCGCCTTCTGGGTTTGAAAGAGCCGGTTCTTGTTCTTTGATGTGGCTTATAGCTCATTGTTCTCTTTCATCCCTCCGCCTCTTTTCTTCTGTTGGACCTTTCCCTGCAGGCTCAGTAGTCTGAAGTGTAATAACAGCAAGCATATTAGGTAAGAGTCCTTTCCCATCATGCTTGTTGGCAATGGATAGGCCAAGGATGTATTCCTCTCAGGCCTGGAAATCTCTCTGATGCTGTTTTTCTCCTCTGCTTCCTCTCCTGTTTGTCTGTTTCTGTGGAACTCCTCTTGGTTAAGATGCATGTCAGTTCATTTCAGCACCTGTTTTTGTTATTTCTTTGTTTACGTGTCTCACTCTGCACCTCAGGCTAGACTGGAAGACACTATGAAGTTCAGGCTGGCCTACAACTCATGGGCGTTCTCCAGCCTCAGGGTCCTAAGTACTAGAACTAGGCACAAGCCCCAGCTTCCAGCTTGTCCCTTGTGTTTAATTTCCAAAAACCGTGTCCCATCCTTCATTGCTCCATTCATGTACTCTACTCCTCTGTTATATGAAGCATGATTAATAAAACTCAGAGACTGGGATTGGGGTTCAACCTGAAGGTCAGAAAAGCAAAACAGCCAGCCTCTGGCTCTTATCTTCACCTCAGTCTGAAATGGTGATCCCGCCTCTAGGAATCTCAGAATGAGACTGAGCCTGTGAGCTGTCTCCTCCCATTTATATTCTTCTCTAGGGATTAAAGGCATGCACCGCCTGGTTTCTATGGCAACTAGTGTGGCTACTTGAATTAAAGGTGTGTGTTACCACTGCCTGGTTTATAAGGTTGACCAGTGGGGCTGTTTTACTCTCTGATCTTGAGGCAGGCTTTATTTATTAAAATGCAAATGAAATACCACTACAGTTATATGTGTGGTATGTTCTTGAACTCTGTGGAGAACTATAACTGAAAGTTATTTATTATTTTAACATTTTCTTGGTTATTTTTTATCTTTTAAATGTTAAATGAATTTAGAATGAATATATCTACTATAAATTCTAGGCAGACTAAAAGATGTGGAATATATTCCAAAGCATTTTTCTATCTTCTGGAGCTTATATTCTTCCCACCCCCTTATTTCCTGAGTTTGGGAGAGAACAGGGTTGGGATAGCTGTCCATGTACAGCTGAGCATGCATGGTTACTTAGTCCCAGCACACCGAGCAGTAATAGTAATATGTCTCTGCATTAAGCTCCATCTCACTCCTGTAATAAGTTTCACGGATTACAGCATAATCTATGAATATAATCAGAAATATATAGAAGGCAGTTTGAAAACACAGCCTTTCAACAAAACAACATCAGTAGAGTTTTCCCTATGATGACTCCCCTGGCCAGAGAATTTTACTGTTTCTAGTACCAGGCATAAACTCCCTCGTACGGACCAGGCCTCCAATCCAATCAAGAAAAAAGTTGGTTACCCCCATAAACTGCCTTATCGCTGTTGTGCTAATAATAGATCAGTGCTGTAGTATAAAGAGTCCAGCTCTGAATAATACCATGGATGGCTTTTCTCCCTAGCAGCCTGCACCGTGCCTTCCAAAAACTAAGAAAGCTAGGCATCAAGAAGAGTTTCCTATCAGTTCAAGACTGATTTCTCTGCATCCTGAACCCAAAACGTGTGGTGTCTTTAGTGATAGGATCCTACCCTCCAGTTAGGATGGGAAACCAAGAACAATGGCAATAACCTGTGTTGTTTGGGGGAGGGAACCTCAGAGCCTCTCTGGCTAGCAACTTGCAAAAAGAGAATCCATGTCTGGCACTCTGATTTTTATTTAAAACATGTCAGAAGATGGCATGGTCTCAGATTTTCATGGTTGACCAGAAGGAGGAAGCCATGAGAAGGTAGAGCCAACATTTGCTGAGCATACTGAAATCAACAGAAACTGATGTGCCTAGCCCTCCTTCCTTTGAGAATTTACTCCCTGCACAGTATGTCAGAGCCTGCTATGAACCAGACACAGGAAGCCAGAAATGTCTTCCTAATACTTAGAATCCAGGGAGGAAATGCAAAAGTAAGAACTAATTAGCTGATCCAATAAGCGCTCCGTGATGGCCTATGTTTGTCTGAGTCAAGAGTTGGGCTGGGGCTCAGCTAGGCAGTTCTTCTTGCTTCATCCCACGTGTCTGGTGCCTCAAGGCTCCTCTGTGTGACTTGGTTCGCTTCTACATGTCCTCTCAACATTCAGTCACACAGCCCCTGTTTCCTTACAGCCTGCAGCTGAAAGTTCCAGAGTTTCAGTGGTAGAAGCTTCTGACTTTCAGAAGGGTCAGGTCCAGAACTGGAGCATGATCACTTCAGTTAGAATCAGTCAGAAAGCAATTTGGGATTCAGCCCCTTGTGGGAGAAAGCGCAGGAAGTTAGTGGTTATCTTTAATTTGGTAACTCTTCATACAGTGTTGATTTTTAGTTACTCTAAGATGGTTTGAAAAGATTTAAAGTGTGCAGGAAGATGTGCATAGGTTCTATAGAAATACTGTATGACACTGTACATAAAGGCTGTACCATTCATGTGCTTTGCCACAGAAAGAACAAATCCCTCAGATGCCAAGGGCTGACTGTGTATATTACATTTTCTAAGGCGAGACTGTCATTATTTCGCCTACTGGGCATTCATGAATTTTATGTTTGTACTTGTTTTTCAAAGTCAGGTTGGTTTTTATTATTGCTTTTCTTTTTTATTGATTTTATTGAACTCTACATTTTTCTCTGCTCCCCTCCCTCTCTCACCCCTCCCCTTCAACCCTCTCCCATGATCCCCATGCTCCAAATTTACTCAGGAGATCTTGTCTTTTT
>LOEQ01000946.1:164669-176252 GCA_001685075.1 Bramus lutescens | reverse complement strand
GAGAGAGAGAGAGAGAGAGAGAGAGAGAGAGAGAGAGAGAGAGAGAATGTTATTGTCAGCCAGTCAGAGTTTGCTCTAAAGAAGTAAGTCTGTACTGGAAAACTTGTGACAACCTCAGGCCAGGGCTGGTCCATCTCAGGCAGCCACACTCTAAGACCCCAGCAATGTGGGGCGTACTCTCAAGGAGCTGTGGCTGCAGGCTGCTGGCTCCTTAGTTTGTACCTGGGGACACAGGTGTTAGTTCTATGGAGTGCTGTCTCCACGTGGACAAGTTGAGCCTCTCAATGTAACCTCCCAGCCACGCTGAAATCACCCATCCGAGCCATCTCAAACCCACAAATGAAATCCACCAACTTTGATTGTCACTGCTGCAGAAGCCCGGGATCTTGGTCTGTGTGGCATCCTTGCTTTTGGCTTAGGAAGGTGAATGACCAATCCCATGTTAGTGAAAGTAAGCCAGACTCAGGTTTTTTTGTTTGTTTGTTTGAACTTGAGGCTGTGAACCTCTGAAGATGTGACGAGAAGGAAGAGTAAATGGTCTCATGTCTTGTCCCTGACAATATGGCCAGAAATCACTCACAAATGCCACACATCTGAGAAATGTGTGTTAGGTAATTTTATTCTCCTGTGAACATTATAGATTACGTAGACTTATACACATGGTGTAGCTGAATGCACACCTAATTCTGTAGACCAGGCTGGCTCTGGTAGGTAATGGAGCAGTGTTTGCAGGGTCCGTGGAGCTGGGAGTGTGCTACAGTGCATGGCTATAGAATAGTGCAGTAGGCTTAGTCCTAAAACTGTATTATCATAGCAGGTAACATGGTGACAGGTAGCATAGCAGCAGGAACGTGGCATGGTGTTGGAGAAGTAGCTGAGAGTTGCATCCTGATCCACAAGGAGAGGGAGAAAACTGGGTCTAGCATGGTTTTTGAAACCTCAGAGTCCACCCCAGTGACACATTTCCGCCAATGAGATCATATGAGACAAAAGCACAAATAATGGCTGTGCTGAAGCTCATCAATTGTTGTGGTTCTGTATTATTTGTGCTTTTGTCTCATCTACATTATCACTGACAATATAATTGTCAAGGAACTTTTCCCTATGCTTCTTCTATAAGTTCTGAAACTTCTAGATATTTAAGTCTTTAATCTATTTAAAGTTGAGTTAGGGATATTATGTATCATAAGGGTCCAATTTCACTCTTTTTTAAAATTAGATATTCAGTTTTCCTAATACATTTTGATAAAAGGACCATCGTTCTGTCTTTGTGTACTCTAGGTACCTTGTCAAAACTTGGCTGACTGTATATGTGTGGGTTTTATTCTGGGCTGTCTATTCTGTTTTACTTGTCTGTACCTATGAATGAGAGAAACATACTGTTTTGATTACTGCAGCTTTGTGGTATAGTTTGTGACCAGTAAATGTAATGCTTTCAGCTTTGTTCTTTCACAAGACCATTTTAGCAGTTTGGGGTTTGTGGCTCCAATTAGTTTTAGGAGGCTTTTTGTTGTTGTTGTTGTTGTTGTTTGCTTTGTTTTGTTTTCTGTTTCTGTATGAAATGCTGTTGGATTTTGATAGAAGCTATATTGAATCTGAAGGTCAACTTGAATGTCTAGAAATGTATACGGTATTAATTCTTCCAGCACAAGAATATAATATGCCATTCTGTTTATTTGTGTCTTATTTCTTTCAAGTACTTTGCAATAGGTCTTTTAATTTCTGGTGTTATGTGACAGTTTCCTCTGAGATTGAAAATTTTCATCCTTTAGGAAACGGCCTTAAGCATGAAGGTACACAACTCAAAATACCTTCAGGAAGTCCCTGAAACTGAACAGGTTCACTAATCCCCTCTCTGCCAGAGTAAATAATCAAAGGCCGGGAGTCTTCTTCAGACACAAGGAAACTGAGTCTCAAAAACCCCTGAGGTCAGACCAGCTGTCTAGAAGGAGCAGAAACCAGCCAGGATGCCTAGAAGAGGTTTACTCCAACTAAGGCACCTTACAAGGACACTCTGCAACCTGTTGAGCTGTCTGTAGGCTGTGTATATTCCAGATTTCCCGTTTTTGTGAGATGTCACTCATGTTGGGGTAGGCGTTGGTAATACAGCTGTCTTTGAGTCATTTCTCCTCCTGTAAGTAACCCTTCACCCATATTCCTGTAAGTAACCCTAAAAAAACCCAACTCATTGGTTCATCCAGTGGTATCCATACTTCAGCCTGTCATGGAATCCCTGTCTGGGGTGAGTAGATTCGTATGTTGTGTCTCCCCAGGAAAAGTTTCGTCACACAACGTCTTGGTTAAATTTACTCCTAAGTATTTCTGTAGCTTTTGTACACGAGAGTATTTCTTGAATTCATTTTCTAATAGTCCACGTTACTGTGTAGAAATGCAGGGGATCGTTGTATGTTGATTATGTGTCCTTTAAGTATGCTGGATCTTTTGTTGGCTATAGTGGTTTGTCATCTATAGATATAATTTAAATCCTTCTTGATCTGTATGCCATTTACTCCTTATCCTCCCTAACTGATCCAGTTAGGACTGCTAACACTCTGTGAATAGAAATGGTGAGTGAGACTCCATGTGTCGCTCCTGATGTCAGAGCAATGGGTATGATGAAAACTGTGGCCTTGCTATCTGTGGCCTTTATTGTGTCAAGGTCCTTTGCTTCTATACCCAGCTTGCTGACAGTTTCTGTCCTGAAACTATATGGCATATTGTCTGTGGTTTTGATGTGTCTACCGAGATAACCTGTTACCCTGTGTCACTGTCTTCATTTAGCGTATGCTGAATCTTCCTTGCACCCAAGGATAGATCTCACTCTCAAGTTGATCATAGTGTATGACCTTATTTGTGTTGTTGAATTCAGTTCACAGGCATTTGGTTGAGAGTGTTTGCACCTATATTTATCATGTTTATTGATCTGTAATTTCCCCCCTTTTATTAATTTATCCATTTATAATTTCATATGTGTGTATAATATTCTGGTCACCCATTACTCTGTCCTCTTCCCACCCTGTCACTAGATTCCAGTCCCACATTCACGCCTTGTCATGTGTTGCTACGTGAACCACTGGATTTAACCAGGGCTACTGCTGTAAATGTGACACTAGTCACTGAAATTTGAGTGACCCACCATCTCTAAAAACAATGACTACCTCTTTTTTAACAGCCCTCTGCTGACCTTATGCTCTCCTGAAGAAGGTGACCCGTGAGCTTCTCCCCCTCTATGACCAGATGTTGAGGTCTTCTGCAGACCCTATGGACGCAATCACAGTTGCTTGAGTTCTGAGTGTCACAGCCGTGTCATGTCTGCAAGGTGACATTTTGCAGCCGTCCCCTCCATCATCCGGTCCTTACATTCTTCTAACCCCTTCCTCATGTTCCCTGAGCCTTGGAAGGGGTGATCTGAGTGTCTCGTTTCAGGCTGTACACTCCACAGCTAGTCCACTCTCAGAGCTCCGGCCGGCCATGAGTCTCAGCATTAACCACCGGTCACTACGAAGATGCCTCTTTGATGGAGGCTGAGGGCAGCACTACTCCCCAGGCCACTGGACAATGAGCTCTTGTAATTTTATTTTCTTATACTGGCCTCTTCAATATTTGAGGTAGTTTTGAAAATATTGTCACCACTTTTTTTTCTTTTTTGGAGACAGGATTTCTCTGTGTAGCCTTGGTTGTCCTGGAACTTGCTCTGTAGACTAGGCTGGCCTCGAACTCACAGAGATCCACCTGCCTCTGCCTCCCAAGGGCTGGGATTAAAGGTGTGTACCACCACTGCCTGACCTTTTCACCAATTCTTACCTGTTAATAAAATTCACCTCTGCAGACATCTAGTCCTAGGATTTTCTTTTTGGGATTTTTTTTTAAAATTATGGTTTCAATGTCCTTCTGCCTGTTCACATTTCTTATTTATACACAATTTATTTTTATTTTTATTACTGTTAATCATGTACGTGAGTGTGTACATGCCTTTGTGCACATGGATGTGGGTACCTGTGGAGGCCAGAGGTTTTGGAGTCACAGGCAGTTGTGGGCCACCCAACACAGGAACCGGAAACCAAACTCAAGTCCCCTTCAAGAGTGGTTTCTGCTCTTGCCACTGGGCCATCTCTCCAGGCCATACTGACTCATTCTTGGTAGGTTGTAATGTCTGGGGATTTATCTACTTTTTTCTGTTATCCAGTTTAGTGTGTTGTTCATGGAAGTCTCTTCGGATCCTTTATATTTCTATATTGTCAGCTATAACATTTGCTCTTTCACCTATAAATTTATTAATATGAATCATCTCAGTTTTCATTGATACAGCTAAAAGTTTCTCAGTTTTACTTAAACACCCACCTTCACTAGCTCTACTTATCTTTTTCTGTTCTAGTCTCTGTTTCATTCACATCTTTCCCCTGTCCTTGAGGGTTAGATTCTTATATAAAGACTCCTTTTCCCCTAATGAAGTGCTTACTGCTGTGAGTCTTCCTCTTGGCACTGACTTTGTTACATTCTCTGTGTTTTAGAATGTTGAGTGTCCATTTTCGTTTGCTTCAAGATACTTCCCGATTGCCTTCTTCTTGTGATCAGTTTCTAGTTTCATCCCCCGTGGACAGAAGCAGTCCTTGACAGGATTTCAGTCTTCCTGGACGTGTTAAGCCGTGTTCTCAGCCCAGTGTATGTTTTGCTCTGGATAATGATCTGTCTGCACATTCTCTTGTTGGTTGGACAGCTCTGGATGATGTGTCTGTTCCATTTGGCCTGACATTGTTCCAGTCCATAGTTTCCTACTTGATTTTCTGTACCATTCATAGTAGAAATTAGGGTGGTAAAGGCACCGACTATTGTTATATTGTTAGTTATATTTTCTCTTCAGTTAATACTTGTGATGTCACACATGCATATATGTACATATATGTACATATGTACACACACACACTGAAGGTAGGTGCATATGTAGCTATTAAGTCCCCTTGATAAAACAGACCATCTGATTATTGTTGTGGTAGTTTGAATGTAATTGCCGCCCAGAATCTCATAGAGAGTAGCACTATTAAGAGGCATGGCTTTGTTGGAGTGGGTGTGGCCTTGTTGGAGGAAGTGTGTCACTGTGGAGGTGGACTTTGAGGTTTCCTATGCTCAGGATTCTGCCCAGTGAGTCAGTCGACTTCCTGTTGCCCGCATGATGTGAGACTCCCAGCTCTTCGTTCAGCACCATGTCTGCCTGCATGCTGACATGCCCCCCCCGCCATGAGAATGGCCTGAAGCTCTGAAACTGTAAGTGAACCACCCCAATTAAATGTTTCCTTTGTAAGAGTTGCTATAGTCGTAGTGTCTCTTCACAGCAATAAGAACCTTAACTACGACAATTGTATAATGACCTTCTTCGTCTCTGGGGACAGATTTTATTAACAGTCTGTTTTGCCTGATATAAGTAGATCTTTTTATTTCCCCCCTTTATTGTAACTAGGTTCTTTTTTCACAGAATGTATCCAAATTTCAGTTTCCCCGCCCTCTACTGTTCCCAGTTCCTCCCCATCTCCCCTCCCCTCTGGATCCACTTCCTTCCTGTCTCTCATTAGAAAAGAACGGGTTTCTAAGAGATAATAATCAAGCATGACAAAGTAAAATATAAGATAAAATGAAGACTGTCACATTAAAGTTGGAGAAAGCAAACCAGTAGAGAGAAAAGAGCCAAGAGGAGGCACAAGAGTCAGAGGTCCGCTCATTTCCACACTCAGGAGTCTCATAAAAACACTGAACCAGACGCTGTCATGTATACAGAGAAGACCTGGTGCCGACCCACGTCAGCCCTGTGCTTGCTGCTCCAGCCTCAGCGAGTTCATGTGAGCTTTGCTCAGCTGATTCAGAGGGCCTGTTCCTCTGGTGTCACTCATCCCTTCTGGTTCTTATGCTCTTTCTGCCTTCTCTGTGATGGTGAAAGTCTCTTCTAGCCCCATTCACAAGGAATACCTTTGTTCCTTCGCTTTTAGCCTGTGTGTGTCTCTTGTGGGCAGCAACGCGTTTCCTAGTCTTACCTACTGGGACTTTTGATTTGAAATTTTAATCTGCTCAAATTGAAGGTAATTATGGATGTTAAAAGATTTACTCTTGGACTGTAGAAATGTCTGAGTAATTGAGAGCACTTGCTCCTCTTCCAAAGACCCTGGGTTCTGTTCCCAGCACCCATCAGAGACTCACGTCCACCTATAACTCCTGCTTCTGAGGATCAGTGCTCCTCCTGGCTTCACATACACATGTCCATATATCCATATCTATATGCAGGCATTAAATAAAGTACATTATAAAAAAGCTTTCATTGTACCATTTGTTACATTTCCCACTGTTCTGTAGTTTCTTTTTCTTCCTGGGGCTTATTTTTTTTTACAGTTACATTAAGCAGCATTTTAAGGTAAGGGTATTGTCGACACAAACAATCAGGGAGTTCTGCTTCTACATTTAGTGTGTTTGGGGAAGTGGTTTTGTTTTCCCTTGGGTAGGGGCAGGACAGCATTTTTACTCTGCATCCCCGTGTGAAGCTGAAGTCACAGTCTTCATATCTCAGCCCGCTGAGTGCTGGTACCACAGGCATGTGCCGCCACACCCGGCTTCCCTTGGATGTTTAGCAAGTTTCAGCTGCTTGCCAGTCTGTGCCCGTCTGACTGTGCTGTGCTTCACGCTGCTCTGCCCGGAGTGAACACCTAGGGAGCTTAATCCGTCTTCCCTCTGCTCCCCAGCACTGTCTTGTGCTACGTGTGACCTGTTTGCTGACTTTTTGGCTTAAGTCACCTCTGATTCCAAGCGGAGTAACCAAAAGCCACCAACTTATTTGTGTAATTCACATTGCCTGATCTCAGATGGTTAAGGAATAAGATATTAACTTCAAATTTCATGGTGTCTACAGAGGGGAAAATTTCTAACTTAATTTTAGGTAGCGGCAATGGCACGGCATTTCTCCAGACCCCAGAGAGGGTCGGGCAGTGTTCTGTGCAGCACTGCTCATACCTTTGCCCTCTTGACCCCAAGCACAGAGCCTCTGAGCTAACTAGGTTCCACTGGTCACTCTAGTTTTGTGGCAGCAGAAGAGAGGCAATCGAAGCACACCAGGGACCCCAAGAAAGTGCCAATGACATGGGAAGGGGTGGGAGTGATGGGTGTGTTGTAGCTTAGTGGTCCCATTCCCGTTTCTGACTGCAGCTCTCTGAGCTTGGGGTCTCCTTCCTCAGGAATGCGTTATACTTCCCACAGTGTATTCCCAAGCACATGGTTAAGTTTCAGATCCTTGTGCAAACTGGAAAGTCCCAGAATATTACCTTGAAATTGTGTAAATTTTGACCTGACGTGAGTCCTGTAAATGTTATTCTGAAGCAGCCTGACTTGGGGAACAGAGGGGAAGTTGGGGTGGGGGGATGTCATGAAGTGATTCTTCGGAAGAAAACTTCAGAAAGGGCCTGAGTATATTGTGATGCCCCTCACCAGGAGACTCCTGTGCCCCCGGGCCATGTCGTATGTCGAATGAAATATAGATGGCAAGACTGTAGCTGAACCGTCCTGGCATGCAGGGAGCAGTGAGGAGGTTTGGATAGGTGCCTGTTGTTTGAAGGGCATGTTGTTGCACACCCGCCTAGCTTGGGGGAAACATTGGGCAGACACCCTCCCAAGGGGCAAGATCTGGATCAGACCACAGTGGACAGAGGAAGAAGAAGGAAGTCCAGACGGAAAGTCCACAAGTTTTCTTATGGGGACTCCCATCTGGGGTGGACTCTGGGCAGAGGCTAATGTTGATCAGCAAGGAAGGTGTGGAGACTCTTCCAGGACAAGGAAACTGGGGTCCATCAAGGAACCGCAAACCCACTCGACTGCCCCCTACAGACTGAGTGAAAATGAAAAGAAGGGGCCTGGCCCTCTTTGTGTGTGTGTCTGTTCTTTTTATTGATATATGTGGTATGCTCAGTGCCATCGTTCATAGATTTCATTCTGTTAAAAGGTTGAGGTTCAAATATCCTAAATGCTTGCCAAACCCTGGGAAGCTGTAAGAGCACGCTTAGGGCTTGAACCCCATTCTGACAAATTAGTTACAGTTCTATTTCTGTTACCCAATATTTTACAGAGCGCAGTTCCCAGGAGAAGTTGTCACCGGACATGCCTTGGTGTCTTGACTTAAATGTTTCTTTCTGTTTAAGTTTGTTTTCTTCCTTTGGACCTGTCTCTGTTGTGAGGAAGTTGGCTTCTATTAGAAACCTGACACTGTGAGTTAGAAAAGCGCACCTTGGGAAGCTTTGTCACTTTAGTAGTAACGGAAATAACTGGACAGTAGAGAAAAGAGTTCTACGAAGATGGCCTGAGATTCTTCTATAAAAGAATGCCCCCGCCTTGAGAAATGGTCACCATGTCTGCTTCCTGTGTGCTGTGTGGAGGGTTGTTCATCACAAGCATCAGACCACACAGTAGTGAGCTTTGTGTATATGTGCATGCATGTATGTCTGTATGCATGTGTGCAAGTGTATGTGAAAGTGTGTGTGTGTGCGGGTGTGTGCACGCAGGTGTCTGTATGTGTGTGCATGCAGGGTTGTGTGTGTGCGAGTATGCGTGTGTGTGCAAGTGTGTGTGTGAGAGAGTGCGTGTGTGTGCAAGCGTGTGTGCAAGGGTTGTGTGCGTGCAAGTATGCATGTGTGTGCAAGTGTGTGTGAGAGAGTTTGTGTGTGTGTAAGGGTTGTGTGAGTGTGAGTGTGTGTGCAAGGGTTGTGTGAGTGGGTGTGCATGTGTAAACATGGGCAGGAGTGTTCTGGCTTACCTTAATCTTATCCCTCACTTTACCACCCTGAGACAGGCTATCTCTAAGCCAGAAGCTCCCCATCTTAACTAGGCTAACTGGCACTGAGCTCACAGGCTCTCCCTGTCTCTGCCCCTCAATGCTGGGATTACAGGTGCTCACAGCTATGCCTGCATATTTTATTTTATTGTATATGTGTGTTTTTCCTGCATGAAATTTGTCTGCCATAGCATGCCTGGTGTCCACAGAGGACAGAGGAAGGTGTCTGGTTCCCCAGAACTGAGTGAAAGCTGTTGTGACCTGCCATGTGGGTGCTGGGAATTGAACTCAGGTCCTCTGGAAGAGCAGTCAGTGGTCTTAACCACTGAGCCATCTCTCCAGTCCCATGCCTGGAGTGTTTAAGTGGGTACTGACAACTCGAACTCAGGGCCTCATGTTGGAATAGCACATACCCTTACCCGCTGAGCCATCTCTCCTGCTCATTCTTATTTCCTTCCTTTTCCAGGGCTAGGAATCAAACCCATGGCCTCACCTATGCTAAGCACATTCCCCACCACTGAACTGCAGCCCCAGTCTTGCATGGGATTTTTAAATATGTGGAATTATTCCCTTGGAGTCAGCTCCAAGAAAACAGGGCTGCTGTGTTGACGAATGTTCTAATCTCCTGGCATTTGTAAGCACAATCACCTCAAAGATCAGGCTAGGAATTATTTTTAACTTTTCTATCTTCAGATTGGAGCATTTTATATTGTGCTATAGGTATTGAATAAAGGGGCTGTCTTTCCTCTGGGCTGTCACTCTCTCAGACCAAGGATTCTTTCTTTTCCAAATCCACTCCTGTTTTTTGACCATCCCAGCCTTCCTACATCCCTAGCTGGATAAGGGCCATGGTTTCTGCTGCAGGGGTTTAAAAGCAAACTCCAGAAAAAAACACAGCATTGACTCAAACTGTCTCAGGAGCCGCTGAGCCCAGGATCAGCACATAGGAGGTATTAGATGTCCAGAGATCAAAGGCACAGTGGGTAAGCGAATGTTTGGAGAAGAAGCTAAATTTAGGCCAGGAGTCATCACTGTACGCTGTATCTTGCTGCCTCTCTCTTGCCACTGCAGGACTAAAGGACAGGCTGCTTCCACTTCCACTCATCCAGTGAGACAGGACCACTCACCTCTCAGTTACCACTTTCTCGCCAAGCCACAGCATAGCTGATGTTGAATAAACATCCAGTGTTTGGTTGGCAGTGCCTAGCCTGAGTGCAGAAGGTTGTGTTCTGATGGCCAAGGTCCAGATATTAGCTCTGCGGTGAGATCTATATGCAACCAGCCTCCAAACCACCCCAGCCCTGGTCACCCCATGGTAGGTAGTGATGAGACGTGTGGCCTTGCATGGGTGTTGAGGGGAAATTGTGTGTAAGTGGGACATCTCCCAGAGTACCTAGTGAGACTGAACAAAATAATGAGATTTAAAAACGCTGTCACTTTGCCCATTGAAGGCAGCCACTGTTCACATTTCTTATATTCATTATTTCATATTTCTTAATGAGAGAACAAGGGGAAGAAGGAGAAAGAAGGCAGGGTGGTACGTGTTTTCCTGTGATGCTTCCTTAATTAGCTTCTCATTGCAGTGCCACAAACAACCTAGAGAAGGCTTTATTGGCTTCAGGGTTTCAAAGGACTTAGTCCATCACTTCGGGAGAGCCATGGGGGCAGATCAGTGCACACCTTGGCTGATGGGCGCAGTGGGAGAAAATGCCTGTACTTTGGTCTTCAGGCCCCAGCCTCAGGGGGATCTTCCTCTTTAGTTACTCCTCTGCAGAAGCCTCTCACAGACACCCCCAAGAACATGCTAATCTGCCTACTCCTCAGGAGCTTTTCAGTCCTTCAAGATTTACCATCCCAGGACTGGGGGCGAGGGCTAAGTACACACACCTACCGCCATCCAGCCTGGCGAACTGAGTCCGATCCCTGGGACTCACATGACGGAAGGAGAGAGCCAGCTCCAAAAGTTGTGTTCTGACCTCCCAAACACAAAGGCATGTACGTGCATACACACTTGTACACACAGAGAGAAATAAATAGAAAGGAATATTCAAATTAACCAGCCTTACACTTTACAGAAAGTGCTGGGCACCATGATCTATATGATAGCTTTATGCTTTTAAATGATTCATAGTCTCTCATCTGGAAGTCCCAGGAGGTCCTACATTGTAAAGCAGAGACATGGGCACTTAATGCTCCTGGAGCCAGAAAGCACAGCTTCTCTTCTTGACTTGGCCCTGTAGAATTCTGGGTACTTTTAGTTGTCCTCTTGGCCTCCCTCATTTGTACATGGAAGCCAGGACTTGTCCCTCAGAACAAGGTTGTAAGCCCTACATTCAGTGACATAAGCCAAGCCCCAGTCCTGTGGAGGAGTTCCAAACATCTACTTCCCTGGCATTGCCATCTCCCTGGCTGACTGGTGCTTCACGGCTGGCATGGGAGCTACGCAGGGAGTATACTTGTAGCTTTTTGTTTGTGTTAAGTTACTGGGCAGGCTAATTCCTAAGAGAAAACCACGGGTACACTAATAGAACCTCTCCTTGGGTCTGGTGACGTGGGATTTTCTTCTTGCTTTACGAGTAGTCATGATATTTTGCAAGGTCTGCATTGATGGTGAAAGTACCAGAAGATGTGCCGACTTCATCACACTGCCCCGGGAAGCAGTGAATTTTATAAACCTTTCCCTTTTCACTGTGTCATGTGGATATAACATGGCATTGTAGGACTGTTTGCTTTGTGTGTGTGCACGTGCGTGAATGCACACAGAGAGAGAGAGAGAGAGAGAGAGA
>LOEQ01000946.1:142580-155874 GCA_001685075.1 Bramus lutescens | reverse complement strand
GCAATACACTTGCTGCGTGTGCACATGGAAGCCTGTGTGTGGTGGGGGAATACACTTACCTGAGTGTGCACATGGAAGCCTGTGTGTGGTGGGGGAATACACTTGCTGCGTGTGCACATGGAGGCCTTGTGTAGTGGGGGAACACATTTGCCTGAGTGTGCACATGGAAGCCCGTGTGTAGTGAGGGAATACACTTGCCTGCGTGTGTACGTGGAAGCCTGAGGCTGACACGGTGTCTTCTGTATCATTCTCCACCTTATTTTTTAGGATGTATTTTCACTTTATGTATTTTGCCTACAATGTATATAAGAAATACCATGTGCATGTAGTGCCCAAGGAAGCTAGACGAGGGCTTTGGATCCCCTGGAACTGGAATTACAGACAGTTGTGAGCCGTGATGTGGGTGTTGAGAACCAACTGAACCTGGATCCCCTGCAATAGCAGCAAGTCCTCTTAACCCCTGAGCCATCTCTCCATCCCCCTCCACCATATTTTTTGATACTGGGTCTCTCACTAAACTTAGAGCTTGTCATCTCAGCCAGAGTAGGCTGCCCAGCAAAGCTCCAGAATCTCCCTGACTCTGCACCTCTAGAACTAAGGTTATAAATATGCATCAATGGTTCTGGGCTTTCTATGGGTACTGGGCATCCAAACCTTTACCCACTGAGTCACTGAACCACCCCACCACACACTTTTGTTTTTAACAGAGCCTCATGTATCCCAGGCTGGCTTCTAACTATGTAGCCAAGGCTGACCCCAAACTTCTGATTCTCCTGCCTCCACCTCCAGGCTACAGGCCTACACTTCCATAGAGGTTTAAGATGCTGAGGATAGGTTAGATGCTTGGTGCATTCTAAACCAGGGCTCGACCGAATGAGCTGCATCCCCAGGCTGTGGGTTGTCTTCTCATTACCAGAGACTTCATGGGGCTACAGTGTTCGGAAGGCCTTGGTCTGCACATGCGCAGTGGATGTCATTCCTTTCCAGTCCCATCAGCGGCGCACGGTTTGCACATGCGCATAGACATCGTTCCCTCCCAGTTCTTTCATCACCATCACCTTCCCCGTCAGACCCTGGAGGGATGTAAATGGGTTCAGTTAAAGAACCAAATGCCTTCCTCAAGGTTTATCTACCGATTTTAACCTTTCTCCCAACATAAAAACAGCTTGTACTCAACATTTTTTAGAAAAAAAAATCTATAAAAGTAAAGGAAACCAAAAGGAAGAAAAACTAAGCATATCCCTAATATACACAAGCACTCCTCTTAACTGTCTCAGTGCGTTCTCTTCCAGCACACTAGTTGGGGAGGAAGGTTATCATTTCTGATAATATATAATGTATTATATATGTGATGTAAATACAGATAATAGTCTGCATAAACTTCTTGTTTGCTTCTATTATATCAAGAATTTTCTGTGGGGTTGTAAATTCATTGCAAACATCACCATCAATGGCTGCATAATATTCTATGCGGTAGGGAGAACAGAATTTAAACTTAATCCATTCCTCTTGATTAGATATTTGGATTATTTCAAATTTCTAACCAATAATACTATATGGGATTTTTCACCTAGTCATTTTCTTATGTAAGGCTATTTTCTTAGCCTGCACAGCTATGCCAAATGGAAAGTATCGATAAGAACATTTTTGTTAGCACATTACTATAAAATAATGAGTTTCATTTTGGCATTTTCATGCATGATATTTGAAGTTTTAGAACATATGCCAAACCATTTTCTAAAAAGCAAGTCCAAAATATCCACCCGCCAACACCAGTAGCTCAAAGGGGATAAGAGTCAGATATTACCATGGAAACACCTCATCAATACTTTGTTTGCATTACCTTGGTTAGCAAAAGCTTAATCCATTTAATTAAAAGTTGGAAATGATTCTAGCCTGAGCTCAGAAAAGTAAGAGACCGAGGGACAATGAGCACCACTGAGATGACATTTAAATTTACGATGTACATTACAAAGGACCACACCAGGATGTGGGAGATAGCCTAACTGTTCAGTCCACAGGATGACAAACCTCAGTGCTCCTGGGCCATTGGATGCTGTGCAGAATATCCAAAGCATCAGAAGATGTCTCAACACAATCTAGAAAGCTCTCCAGTCTAATTTCAGTAAATAAGCAAATAATGTCCGCTTCTATTAAGAAGGGGGAATGAACCGGGCGGTGGTGGCGCATGCCTTTAAACCCAGCACTCGGGAGGCAAGGGTAGGTGAATCTCTGTGAGTTCAAGACAAGCCTGGCCTATAGAGTGATGTGTGAGTACATGAGTTCCAGGACAGCGAGAAACCCTGTTTAAAAAAGGGGGGGGTGCAGGTATGTGGTATATGCATGCAGCCAAAACGCTAGTAGATGTAAAAAATAAAAATAAAGCATTTTTTAAAAACAAAGGGAAGATTCAAACAGGTATCCTTTTCAACATTCCCCACACTATGCAACTGAGAACTCTGGACATCCCATGGACAGCAAAGAACATTTGACACTGGAGAGAAGAGATCTGCTAGTGAGTTCAGAGCTCAAGAAAAACTTGCTGTTGCATTTGTAGGGGTCCTTTTCACCTGTTTTACATCCCAGGCTAACCCAGAACCAAACCAGCACAGAGACTTCAAGGAAAGCCTCTATTGTTGCAGCTGTCAGTGGACCAGGCAAAGGCTGCATGAGAAGACAGGACATCTAGAGGCAGCACCCAATCACGCCACAGCCCCGCATCCACCACTCTCCAGCCAAGCCTGGTGGAAAGCCTCTAACCCTGACAGACAGTAAAAAGCTGCCTCAGTCATCCAAGGAGGCTGTGGTGACCTGGGGTGCTAGTTGGCACTAGGTGGTAATGTAAATAACCCACCACCATGGCCACTGGAAACCTAGGGAGCACAGGAGAACTTCCTGCCCAACAGGAACCAGGAGTACATCCCACTGGTGCCATCTAATTCTGAGTAGTTTCTGGTTTTCAACCCCATCAGGAAGTGATGACTCCATACCATTGATCACCTACCAAAGCTAACAAGAGTCCGAGGCCAAGACTCAAATAAGATCCCGATTCTAAAATACGTTCCCACTCATCTCCAGAACCTAATAAACAGTCTCTGCTCCGGAAGTAGAAAAACAGCAAACTGGTGGGAAAATGGCAACAGCAGATGCCAGCAACTGGATGAGTCAGATGTTTGAAAGCTCTGACAAGAATCTAAAACAGACAGAGCTCTCCAGTGAGCAAACACAAGCATGCTTAAAGCAAAAGTAAACACTAAGCGTCTCCAGGCAAAAGTATCAGCAGAGAAATGAAAGGCAAATTAAATAGAAATTTTAGAGCCTCTAAAATACAAGAGCTGAAGTTTTCTTTTGCAGGCAAATTCAACTATAGAAGAGAGGAGACAAAGGAAAGAATCCCTACCCTGATGGTCTGAGGCAAAGGACGGAGAGAGATGGAAAATAAACAAACCCTCAGGGGCTCATGAGATTTTAGCTCAACTCTTGTCATCAAAGTCAAGAAGAAAACACACTGAAGTGTAGTTAAGGAAACTTAAAACTCCCCCAAAGTGGAGAAGCCACCAGCAAGCAGAGTGCAGAAGCTAGAGGATCCCCAACATAACTCAGTGACCTGTGCTCTGCACATATCATGCTCAAACAACTACTGTGAAAATAAAAAAGTATTGGAAGCAGCCAACGAAAGCTGTTGCCTTAAGAGGAGAAACAGTACGAATGACGTCATCCGACACCATGGGAACCCAGAGGAAGTGGCACTAAGTGCTAAAGAGAAGAAGAAAAAGTGTGGACCTACAATCCCATAACCTGGAAAACGGCTTTCAAGAAAGATGAGAAAATAAATACATCTGGAATGGTGGAAAACAAAAGAGAACCAATGTCTGGAAGGCTTCCCTAGTGGAACAGCTAAAAACAGCAAATAGCAGAATGAGGGAGGTTGGTATAAACAGGAAAAGGAACGCAGTGGGAACAAAGCATCTGTGGATACATTTTGTGGATACACAGAACAGATTGCTACTTCGTCCTTAGTTCATCTTTAAGTTCTATTCGAGGACTGAAGCAAAAAGGGTAACATCCCTTAATACAGCTCTTAATACAGAGAGGGGGGTTTTAAAAAGACAAAGCAATTTTCTAATAAATGTAAGATTTTAATACACCACTAAAACTATTAAAACACGGAAAACATTATCTTCTGGTAAGTTACATATCTAGAATGCAATAGCTGAAGCAAGCATTTGCTACCTATAACTGGATACGGAGCTGCATCCCTTTAATCTCAGCACTTGGGAGGAAGAGGCAGGCAGATATACAAATTGACCTACATAGAGAGTTCCAGGCCAGCCAGGGCTACATAGTGAGAACAGTCTCAACATAAATATCAAAGCTGTACAAAAAGCTGTATTAAAAAAAACACTATAACCTATTAAAAATGAAATTCAAAATCAAGCTGCTCACAGAAAAAAACTATGAAGATAGAGTAAACAAAAACAAACATAATTACATGGCAGACTTACACTTTAACATTTACATAATTATATTAAATATAATTGATTTAAGTCCACGAGCTTAGTTACAGTTAGGATTTTTAAAAAGAATCAAAAAATAGATATTATCTATGAGAGACTCACTTTAAATATAATGATGTTATGTGTGTGTGTTTGAGTGTGTATATGTGTGTATGTGTGTTTGTGTGTGTGTTCTGAAAGTAATTAGATGGAAAACCATAGACCATGCAAACCTTAAGCAAAAGAAAGCAGGAGTGGCCATGTTAGTGTCAGATAAAGCGAACTACAGAGCAAAGAGAATTGCTATGGGTGGGGAGGATTAGTAACTAATAACTAGGGACTGGATCCCCAAGATCACAATCTGAAGTGTTTATGCACTGGATTGCAGAGGCATGAAGTTTGTGGAACAAAAGCTATGATCTATCTCAAAGAACAAGCTATATCCACATGGTTGCAGGAGTTTGGGTGTTGTCTCAACAAATGATAGAACAATCAAACAGAAAACAGTCAAGGTTGCAGAAGAACTCAATGCGACCATCACTAACAGGTTCTAAAGGGCATTACCTAAAGCACTGCATCCCAGAGCACAGAATGCACACTCTTCAATGTCCACAGAACATAAGCCAATATAGACCGTGCCACGGACCGAAACCTCAGCCCACTTCAAAGTAATTGTAATAATACATCATGTGTTCTCTAACTTCAGTAGGAATAAAATAGGAGTCAAGAGCAAGAGATGATGAGAAAAATTTCCAAATCCTTAGGAGTTAACAACATACTTCTAAATAATCAACGGGTTAAAGATGGGAATCTTTACACATCTAAAACACACTGAATTGGGTCTGGAGAGATGTCTCAGTGGGCAAGAGCTTATATTGCTCTTGGAGAAGACCAAAGTTTGGTTTCCAGTACCCACATCAGGCAGCCTACAACTTCCTGTGCTCCAGGGGACCTAGCAGTCTTTTGTGGGTTCCACAGGTACCTACACTCCCATGTCTGCATATTTACACACAGACACACTTACACACACTCAATTTCCTGCAAGATCAGGAACAAAGCTAGGATATTACTCTCAATATAATTCTGGAAGTTCTATTTAAGAATAATTTTAATTGATACTCATCTGGCAAGAGAGATGCCATAATCACAAAAGTGGTTTCCCAGGGTGAGACTTTATCTTGTAGACTAGCACAGTGGTTCTGAACCTTCTTAATTCAATGACTCTTTATTACAGCTCCTTATGTTGTAGTGACCCCCAACCATAAAATTATTTTGTTTCTACTTCATACCTGTAATTTTCTATTGTTATGAATCATAATGTAAATATTTTTGGAGACAGAGGTTTGCCCAATGAGTCATGACCCACAGGTTGAGATCCCCTGCTCTAGCTGCTCTGTCCCCTGCAATTTCTCCAAATGTGGAAAACTTGAGTGTGTAACCTGTGGTAGTGGAGACTGTGCTCCTCTGAAATGGGAAAGAGCAATTAGAATCATAATCAATACGGTATTATTCAATAGATGCTCTTGATCTTCAAGCCAGGGAAATAAAGTGAAGAAGTTAAATAGAACTCATACAGATATGAAGGGAAAATAAAACTATCCTCTATTCGCAGATTGTACAGACTTCATAAAAATTCTATAAGAGGAAAATAGATAAACTGTATATTGCCAAAATTCAAAATTTTTGCACCAAGAAACACTCTGTTTGTAGGCAAGAAAGAACACACAACCTCTAAGGAAGTGTTTGCTAACTGCATCTCTAACATGGGATCCATTTTGGAAGACAGAACCAACCAAGAGGAGTGGACATTAGAAAACAAACACTCCACACTCAGGCAACACACCCACGCGTGCATACACATACACACACACACACACACACATACACACACAACAGGCCGGCTTTCCCCCTCCTTGCTTCTTGTTATGATGAGGTAGAGAATCCTGGCAAAGAAGACATGGAGAAGCAGAGCTATTTACCTCAGGACAAGCAGGAAGAAGAGAGGAAAAGAGAGAAGGGAAGGAACATAGTGAAGCAGGGACAGGACACCCGGGTCAAGGGCATGTCCCCCAGTGACCTCTTTCCTCCCACTGGTACTACCTACTAACAGTCTATTGCACTAGGGACTGATGGGTATTGATTCACAGCCTGACAGAAGTGTCAGAGATTGGTGGCTGGCAGGGTTGGGGTGGCAGAGTGGCTCTGAGCCTCTGGCTAACAGGGGGCAGATTTCTTGGCAAAGTAAAGTCCATGGTGTCTGATGTCGCTTAACTGGTATTGAAACCATGGACAGTTATGAAAGACGTCTCCGCCAGCATAAATGGGGTGAAGGGTGCTTGAGTCCTCTCTGCTCTATACTGCAACTTCTGTAATCTCGAATTATTTCACAGCAGAACAAAAAAAAAGTCTTTAAAAATGAGGACAATATAATGCCATTTCGTAATGTTTGCGAACTGGCAAAAATGAATCAATTCATGATGTCTGCAGTCAGGGTATTAAGTCTTCCTGGCAGGGCAGAGACTGGGGGTGGGGGCGGGGACGACACAGTGGGAGCATCTTAACTCTTGGGTGTGATGGCAAAATGCCCTAACAGGACAACTTCAGAAGAGGAAAAGGTTTTTGTCTGCTCATTTTGTGGTTGTGTTTTTGTGGGTTCCAGTCCATTGCCAGCCTGCTCTGTTGCCTGTAGGCATATGATAGGCAGACCACCATGGCAGAGAAGGCACAGGGGGACACAATGCTGCTCACCCTGGGGCAACCCAGATGACGAGGAAGGAAGGAGGGGGAAGGGCACAGTGGAGCAGTGACAAGAGACATGGATCAAGGGCATGTCTTCTGGGGACTGCTCTTCTCCAGTTGGGAACACCGGGACCACTCAATTCCGCTATGAAATGAACAGGATATTAACCTGATGATGAGGTCAGAGTTCTCGGGATCTAGCCGCCCCCACCAGCTGAACCTTCCCTCAGCACAGGACCCTTGGGGACATTCTCTAAACAAACCATAACAAGGGGCTTCTGTGCTACGTTCCGTTCCCCTGCCTGGGGGCCCATTCATATGGGAGTTGGTGGCAGTTCATGAAACTGAATGATCTTTTCCCATGTAGGTATAGCATATCACACCTGGTAAAAAGGACTAAAGAATCAGATGAAGACTAGAGAGAAGGCTCAGTCAGTATAGCAGTGTGAGCATGAATGCCTGAGCTCAGATCTTCAACACCCATGTAAAAGTGAGGTGTGGAGACATAGGGATAGGGACTGAAACCATAGTGCCGAGGGAGGAGATGGAGGGAGGTGGATCCTGGGAACTTACTGGCTAGCCAGCCTGGCAGAAATGGGGGTTCTGTGTTCAGTGAGAGACCTTGTCTCATAAAGTAAGTAGGAGAGCAGTAGAGTAAGATATAAGCCAGTCTCCAGCCTCCACCCAAACAAGCACCAGCAAGACCCTCCAAACACACTTGTATGCATGCACACAAATAATTAGTTGGACAGCTCACTTGGTTTTGTGTGGCCTCCCTATGAGCGTGTGTGCATAAACATGCCCTAGGAAAACCATGTGGAAGCCTTCCTTTATACAGGGAGATGAGGGCACAGAAGGAAGCTGGCCTTTTATTTTATATCAAATTAAAGACTTCAGAGCCACCAGGTTGTCTCCAGCCAGAGAGACAGCTCCTTTCTTCCCTGCCTCCTGGGTCCCTCTTGTCTGTGGCCGGTTGTGACATCACTCATCACCTAGTGAGAATGGGGCTTTTAAGCCTGTGATGGACAGGCGTCTAGACAGCTCTTAGTCCTGGATCATCAGTTAATCAATCACTTGTGGCTTTTCTCTGTAATGCAAGTGCTTTCCAGGAATGGCTGGGCTTCGAGGCCCCATGTGGCCAAAGTCATGGTGAATTTTTGTTTTCCAGTTGTATTTAAGCAAGTAAGTCCAGCCCCCCTCGCTTGCTTGCTTGTCAGACATACCATCTCTAGACTGTTCACACCACTTCCAGAACCCAACTGCTCCTCCAAGAGTCGCTCTCTGCCCAGGAGGTCTTGAATGAAGAGAACGTGGGTTTCAGAGCCATACAGCGTGCAGTTCAGATTCAGGGTGGCTCTGCTGATCATGTAAACCCTACCTAAGGGTCACATGTTCCCATTTCCGCCGTGGAAATAGAAACAGATCCCTTGCCTAGCTATACTGAGGACAGCATGTGCTTGCAAATGAAGCGGTCATTGTAGTCAGTGCAGCACCCACTCTCTGAGAGCTTGCTGAGCGTCTCCAGTGCCTCACCCTACCCATCCCTTCCTGCCCACCTGGCTCTGCCATACTTTCTGGAGACGCTTGAGTTCTCACTGTCCTGTGGGTTGTTTTACACACATCCCTGCGGGGAACTTCCCTGTCAATTCAGAAAGGCCTGCAGTGCCCCACCAACATCCTGTGGTCAGCCCTGCCCCTTACACATACAGGACTTCTATAAATGTGCAGAGAAGCATGGACTGACTCGTTCTTACTTGGGCTTTCCTTGTGCCTCCTTCAACATGCTAAATCAAGATCAGGGGAAGCAGTCATTTAGGAAGGCCCGAGATTTCAGTAATGTGCTCCCACACGCGTGTCCCCTTTGTGTGGGCGCAGGTCTGTGAGTTCCTATTCTGCCTACCTCACAGCGTTAGATGCCAGGGTAGCTGGAATGAAGTTGGGACTCAGGCAGGGGCCAGTGTCCGCCCTATCATTTTCTTCCTTTGAACTCAAATCAAGAATCCTGCTGCTGTTTCGTCATCCCTGGATTCTGGTGTGTGGAGCCCCATCATTAGTGACATTCATCTATCAATAACCTGTGGGATAGTGTCTTAGTCAGGGTTTCTGTTGATGTAATGAAACACCGTCACCATGGAAACTCTTATAAGAGAAAGCATCTAATTGGGGCTGGCTTACAGTTTCAAGGGTTTAGCTCGTTTTCATCTTGGCGGGGAGCATGGTGGCATGCAGGCAGACATGGTACTGGAGAAGAAGCTGGGAATTCTACGTCCAGATCTGCAGGCAGCAGGAAAAGAGTAAGACACTGACCAGAACTGATTTGGGCTTTTGAAACCCTAAGTGGCACACTTCCTCAAAGAAGGCCACATCTACTCCCACAATCCCTCCTAATCCCTGTCAGGTAGTGCCACTTCCTAATGACCAAGCATTCAAATCTATGAGCCCATGAGGGCCATTCTCAGTCAGACCACTACAGGTCCTCGGGGAGTTTGGTGCCTCCCCCCTCTCTGAGGTTCACAAACTGTCAGGTGGCAGTTGAGCACCGGCTCTCGGCTCACACAGTGTCCATCTTCATCAGCAAGCAGTTGACAACAGTGCTGTGAGAGAGGAATTCACATAGGTAGGGACAGGTTTTCTTCTGTAAAAAAAAATATTGCTTGACAATTTCATACCTATATAATATGTTAAGGCCCTTTTTACCCCCATTATCTTTCCTATCCCCCTCCTACTCCCACTGAACCTCTTCTCCTTCCCTCAGGCCCCACTCCTAGTTGTTTGTTTGTTTGTTTGTTTGTTTTAGCACCCACTGGGTTTAATCGCTTATCTGAGCATGAGTGTTGGGTTATGTTCTGGCTCCGGAGCGCCTTACCAATGGTTGTATCCAAGTAGAAAGATTGCCCCTCCTCCCCCAGCAACCTTTAACTACCAATAGCTCCCAGGAAGTGTGGGGGCATCACGAGCCCCTGCCCCATCCACAATGGAATGTTAATGGCCACATCTCCTGCAGGTCGTGTGCAGGTACCCATGGCTGTTGTCCGTGAGTTCATGGTTGTGTCGTGTGCAGAAGTGTGTCGCAGCACTCACTCCTGGTCTCTGGGTCTTACAGTCTTTCTGCCTTCTCTCCATGGTATCCCCAGAGCCTCGGAGAAGGTGGTATGTGTGTCTCACTTAGAGCTGAGCACTCCATAGTCATTTATTCTCAGCACTTTGAAAATTGGATTTTTTTTTCTTTTTTGGACATTTTCTTCTTCTTTTTTCATGAAACTCATTATGTTATTTTTATGTGCATTGGTGTTTTGCCTGCATGTATGTCTGTATGAGGGTGTCAGATCCCCTGGAACTGGGTTTACAGGCAGTTGTGAGCTGCCATGTAGGTTCTAGGGATTGAACCTGGGTCCTTTGGAAGAGCATCCAATGCTCTTAACTGCTGAGCCATCTCTCCAGCTCCAGAAAGTTGGATTTTCACTGTTGAGCCTTCTTTCCAGTCCCAGGTTTATAAACTGCATTAGGGAAGTAAACAGAAACAGGAATTGTCAATAAAATTTTATTGAAGCTGAATGAATGTTCTCCAACTTACAGTGGTCTGGCTTCATTTTTGGACTTTCTAATGGTGGGGAAATAACATGCATTCAGGAATAGTCACACCGGATTTTGGATTTTTCCCTGGGGTATGTGCAATTCTCTCTGTAACACAGAACAACCATGCCAACCACAACTCCAGGTGTAGCATTGCTAAGCTGTGGCATCCCGGAATGGGTCAACTCCGTGCATTGTACATGGTATTTTCAACCTATGGATTTATGCCCAAGTATAAGTTGGAAAGTCTTTCTGTGTCTATTAAAATCATTGTTTCCACATGTAATAATACAGAACTTTTGATGAGCTGGTTTCTGTTTGTGTTCTAATCTTGTAATGTTGAGTGTGGCTGTCCATTCTCCTACAGCCTTGGTCTAAACATGGTGCATCAGCACAGGGAGGGTGTTGTCATCCTGGGCGCCTGAGCCGCAGTCTTGCCAGAGACTCAGAGAACTGTTTGAAGTGACTGAGCTGGCCTCACTAAACCCTGTCCTGTTTTGACCAGGGTCAGTTGCTGAGCATCTCAGCAGCCCACGGAGATCTGGAGACTGTCCGGTTCCTGCTCATGGAGAAACGTGTGGAACTGCCGATGGAGCCCACTGATGATAACCCAGCTGTGGTGGCCGCGCATTTTGGACACACCGAAGTAGTCCATGAATTGCTAGAGTCCTTACCAGGTAAAGTGTTGTGCATGAGCTCAATTACCACTGGCTTTTCTAGCTTTGCCTTTCTGGAACACAATTGGAAGCATATCCTTAGGCAATCTTTTCGGATCAGTTTCTCTCGCCTAGCAATATGCATTGAAAGTTACACACTGTCTTTTCATCACCCAGTATCTAACCCTTTTTATGGCTAAGCAATACTCCATTGAAAGGCTATACTATGGTATGATGCATTTGTAATTTGTTTCTGGTGAACTCAAGGTGTTCTAGTCTCCTATATCTCCCCTGTAGTTTTGGCTCAGCAATGAGGGACAAGTGCCAAAAACATCATTGCAACAAACAACAAGTTGAGGCAGGCTCTGGGAATGATCTTTAGGCATTGGGCCTTTGATGTCAAGGCTAGGTGCTGTAGAAGAACCCTCACATGATTTGATATTCTGTAATTAATACCTTGAATTTTTTCCATAATTTTAAAACCAAAGGCCCTATTGTTTCTGTTTTGTACCGGGATCACAATCCAGGTAGTGGCCTGGTGTGGTTTTATCTATGTGCATTGAGATAGATCTCCACTCAGTGGTTCCTCCTAGCCAGTGTTCCCGTATGTGCCTGGAGGGGGAAGGACCTTAGGGATAGGAATCAGTAGACCTTTAAGGAACTTAAGAAGCAGACTGGATGAGATGAGACATAGAAAGGCAAGAAGGAGCTAAAAGATGACTCTCTTCAGGGCTGCCATGATTAGCTCTGTATGAGTCCAAAAGAATCTGCAACTAGCTGACTCAGCCCCTGCCTTAGTTACTTTTCTATTGTTGTGGTAAGACACCATCACCAAGGCAACTTATAAAAGACAGACTTCAATTGGACGCATAGCTCCAGAGGGCTGGAGTCCATGATGGCAGAGCAGGGGCACAGAGACAGGCTTCAGGAATATCTTGGTTCACAAGGAGGAAGCAGAGAGCACACTAGGAATGGCTTGGGCTTTTCTGTAACCTCAAAGCCCACCCCAGTGCACACCTCCTCCAACAAGACCACACCTCCTAATCCTTCCTAAACAGTTCCACCGCCTGGGGCCTAAGCATTCAAACACAGGAGTCTACAGGAGCCATTCTCATTCCCACCACCACAGCACCTGCCTGCCTAGCTTACATCTATTCGACATTTGCCAAGTACTGAGCACCTTCAGAACCTGAGAGATGTGCACAAGTTTTTGAAAGGTGCCCTCCACCCTTTAGTGGCAGCTCCTGGGCAGATGGGGGAAACTGTGGTAAAAAGGAACAACTCTGTGCTCTGTAATTGTGCTGAGACACAGAGGTCTAGAAGGATGTGGAGAGAACTTAGCAAACAATGAGAGATCTGAGTGGCCTGGGTGGCCCTGGTGGCCCGGGTGGCCTGCCACTGCAAGCCAAAGGCTGAGCCTCTTGCATGCTCTGCTGCTCCTGGAGTTTCCTGTCCTAATCTTGTGTGTGATATGACCCTGGAGCTAGTGTCAGAGGGAAGGGGAAGGCATCTAGAAAAACCACAGCAACCGTGGGGAGTTCTTTCTGGCCTTATTCACTACGTAGGCATCTTTAATCCATCAGAATCACAGAGCACATACCCTTGGTACTCAGGCCTTTCTTGGCGTATAAGCGGCCTGTGATAATGTAGAGAAGTGCTGGATGCGGCTTCAGGGTAAGAACACTCTCCACTTGTCGGAAGCATAGCTGTCAATCAGAGCTAGAATTGCTGTATTTTTTTCCTGGCCAATGGGAAGATGAGATGAGTTTAGGGAGCAACTGGCACCATCTAGCCACACTGTCCCTCTGCCCTCTCACCCCTCCAGGTCCC
>LOEQ01000946.1:115745-127404 GCA_001685075.1 Bramus lutescens | reverse complement strand
TGAGCCCCTGGTCTTTTTGGTTTGATCTTGCACAAGTAGCCATAACTCTAGTGAGGTCAGGATGCAATTGCCATGTCATACCCAAGAGATGGCATTTTACAGCACTCCTCTTCAACCCCTGCTTCATATTTATTTCTGCCCCCATCACTAAATTCCCTAAACTTGCAGGAGGAATGGAATCGATTCCCATTTAGGGCTAAGCACTTGACACCCCACTTATTCTCAGAACTTTGACCAGTTGCTAACTGCAGAAGCATCACTGCCTAAGGTTGAGAACAACACTGACCTAGGGGTGCAACCCTAAATGTTTAGAAGGCAGCTCCACGTGGCCATTTAGCAAACCAGTGATAGAGGTTGCCCCTGGGTCTCTGACCTCCCAAGCCATGCACTTTTGCCCAGGTTTGTCTACTTTACCTGACTCCCCCATGGAGCCAGCCTCAGAGCCCATCAAGAAGTGAGTGTGCTTATTTCTAAGCTTGTCAACGACCATCAACTTCATTGGTTTTTGAGAGACCCTCAGCTTGGTTTTCCTGGCCAAGCTCTTGTTTCTTCTTTGTCTTTGCTTTCCCTTTGAGCCTGGCTGTCGTTGCTTCTCTGCGTTCTTCCGTCTCCTGTGCTGAGTGAGCACAGAATGTTGTGGTGTTTCTCTGTGTGTTCTCCACTCATTGTGAGGCTTTCATTGTCTTAAATTCCTATACTGTTGTCATGTGTGTGTTTTTCCTCTCCTTGCCACATATTATTTAGAGTGGGGATATTGCAGTATCGAAAGAGTTGGGCGCTGTTTAACCCTCTTCTCGTGGCTGGTCATCTTTGTCTAGGTGTGAGCCGTGTAGTAGGAAAGGGACAAGCTGTGTTATAAGTCTATCTTTTCAAGCTTTCTTCCTCTTGTACCTCAGAGTTTAACCAATTGACGAGAAGGTTCCTGTGTGAGAACAGAACCCATCCTATGGCCTCTGCTCTTCGGTGGTCTCCTTCTGTTACACAACAGACAGCTTTGTAATTCCCTGTTGGTTCTCTGTGTATTTCATCTTTCATGGTCATTTTTTTCCTGCGCTTTCATTCACTCTATTAGCTCTTGTGTCCTGTGTCGGGCCATAAAAATTTAGCATCATTGTATTTTGGGGTTGTAATCATTTGTCTTTTAATACTACCTGTCACTCTGATGTCCTTGGTGCCTTTGGACGGCCGTCAGCTCTTCCATAGACCTGTAAGCACTCAGGTGTGGTAGAGAGGAAGCGGTATCAGACACTAGGCATAGAAATTGCAGTCCCGGGTCTGGAGTTCTTTCTGTGTGGATTGCACCAGCCTGGCAGGGCTCCTGTAAATGGTCAGGTGAAAGTGCTCCGTGGGTACTGCAAGGAGCTGATGAACAAAGCTGTCATCTGACCGTCGGACTATTCATCAGGTCTCCATTGGGCTTGTGCTACTCAGGGCTCCTTACATAGCAGAGCCAGTAGGATGGATGGATGGATTATAGATGAAAAATAATGGATAGATGAATTTGGGTGATCAATAAATAATAACGATATATGGCGGCTGGATGGATGGATATACAAAAGATAGAGAGATAGATAGAAAGACAGACAGACAGGTGGATGCATGTATGCATACACATAAATACACAGGTATACAGACAAATGATACAGAGAGAGACGATATGTATGTAGATAAACAGATGGATGCATGCATACATGCATAAATATATAAGTAGACAGACAGACAAATTATAGATAGATGATAGATAGATGATAGGTAGATAGATAGATAGATAGATAGACAGACAGATGAGAGGAGGCTCATTAGGGGACTTAGCTCATGTAACAGTGGAGACTGAATAGCCCCCTGATCCTCTCTTCAAGCTGGAGGCCGTGGATGCTGATAACATAGCTGAATCTAAAGGGAAGAATTGAGAACCCATGGGACCACTGGTGTAAAGTCCTAGAGGCCCCCAAGGTTGAATTTCTGCTGTCAGTGAGGATAAGGGGAATGTGTCAGGCTAAAGCCCACAAAGAAAAATGACTTCCACTGTTCAGTTCTGTCTCAGTCCCTGGCTGATGGGATGACACCTGCCCACATTGAGGGCAGATGCTCTGCACCCACTGATTCCCTTGGACCCTCACAGACACAAGCAGACATGTTCTGCCAGTTTCTACAGATTCCTTCATTGCATCCAAGCCTGAGATTTACAGTCATGGTGCCTTACAAGAACAGACAGCTGGAGCAGGATTTTAAAATATACCATTAACCATGGGCTTGCACGCTATTTTTGTATTTAACATTTTTCAATTATCTGGTTTCTATGGTGATGTTTCTTCTACTTTATATGATATTGGCAGCTGAGTACTATTAAGTCTGACACCTACAATATAGTATAGCAGATGTGCTTTCATGGGAACTGATTTAGTTGTTTTTCTCATTCAGTCGTCCAATTAACCAAGAAGCCCCTTTCGAGATTAGGAGGGACCCCCTCCACCCCTCTTTCGATCTCTCCCTTCCCTGCTCTCTGAAGCAAACATTCCTTTTTGGACTCTCATTGTACAACATGGGTTCTCACAGGGTCTCCCAGACTGAGGACTGTGGATTCTCATTGTACAACACAGGTTCTCACAGGGTCTCCCCAGACTGGGGACTCTGGACTCTCATTGTACAACACAGGTTCTCACAGGGCCTCCCAGACTGAGGACTCTGGACTCTCATTGTACAACACAGGTTCTCACAGGGCCTCCCAGACTGAGGACTTTGGACTCTCATTGTACAACATGGGTTCTCACAGGGCCTCCCCAGACTGAGGACTGTGGATTCTCATTGTACAACACAGGTTTTCACAGGGCCTCCCCAGACTGAGGACTCTGGACTCTCATTGTACAACACAGGTTTTCACAGGGTCTCCCAGACTGAGGACTGTGGATTCTCATTGTACAACACAGGTTCTCACAGGGCCTCCCCAGACTGGGGACTCTGGACTCTCATTGTACAACACAGGTTCTCACAGGGCCTCCCAGACTGAGGACTCTGGACTCTCATTGTACAACACAGGTTCTCACAGGGCCTCCCAGACTGAGGACTTTGGACTCTCATTGTACAACATGGGTTCTCACAGGGCCTCCCCAGACTGAGGACTGTGGATTCTCATTGTACAACACAGGTTTTCACAGGGCCTCCCCAGACTGAGGACTCTGGACTCTCATTGTACAACACAGGTTTTCACAGGGTCTCCCAGACTGAGGACTGTGGATTCTCATTGTACAACACAGGTTCTCACAGGGCCTCCCCAGACTGGGGACTCTGGACTCTCATTGTACAACACAGGTTCTCACAGGGTCTCCCCAGACTAAGGACTGTGGATTCTCATTGTACAACACAGGTTCTCACAGGGCCTCCCCAGACTGAGGACTGTGGATTCTCATTGTACAACACAGATTCTCACAGGGTCTCCCCAGACTGGGGACTCTGGACTCTCATTGTAAAACACAGGTTCTCACAGGGTCTCCCCAGACTAAGGACCCAGCTTTACAGCACTCTCTTTACCTGGTAAACTTGCTTTCTCATCTCCTCTTTCAACGGGTGTTCTTTGGCTTCTCAGAAGCTGTTTCTTCCTTTTAACTTCCCACAAAGGTATCACTTATGGTCTTTTCTAAAATATTTTATTACGCTTTAGGGTGCATGTGTGGGTGTATGTGTGTGAGTGGGTGGGTGTATGGGTGTGTGTGTGAGCATGTGCCACAGTATACATGGACGTTAAAGGACAGCTTGTGGAAATCGGCTCTCTCCTCCTGCCGTGTGTGTCACGGGAATGGAACTTAACCATTGGTGTGTCTGTTAATGGAATGATCTGGATTCTTAGTTTTGATTGCCTATCACTAGTTAGCTTTCCTTTACTGTAGCAGGATATCCAAGAGAAATCAGCTGATATGGAAGGAAGGTTTGCTTTGGCTCGAAGTTTAGAGCTTTCAGGCCGTGATCGACTGGCCCGCTGCCCTAGCTTGGCACCATAGTGAGAGTGTGCAGCAGGAGGAGCCGTTTGACTCTTGACTGGAAATTGAAAGAAAGAGACCAGGAGAGGCAGGATGGGGTCCAGATATCCTCCTCAAGGTCATGCCCCCATAACCAGAAGACTTCCCACCAAATCCCACTTCCTGGTTTCCTTCCTCTTCCCAATAGCACGCTGGAGATAAGACCTTTGTCACTAGACTTCAAGGCTATTCAGAATCTGAACCACAGTACCGTCTGGCTTTGCCTGACTGGTTGCCAGTTGCCGTTTTCCTAGGGTTTCCTAACAAGTCACCAAAGCATAGGCTGAAACAGACACAAGGTTCCTCTCACCCCTCTGAAGCCCCAAAGTCCCAAACTAAGGAGACGCTGTCTTCAGACGTCATCTGAGGACCTCCGCTGAACACAGGAAGTCTGGGGGCTGCTGTGGGCCAAGGACCCACACGCAATCCTAGAGCATTCTGTGTGTTCCCCCATTTTAACGTGTGAGTCATAAATGAACAAACCTCTGTTGATTGCCTCTCTTGGTGTGCTATGTCCACTGCACTGAGCAGTGGCCTGTCTGTCAAGGGGTTTATAGTCTCTAGAGGTTACAGTTTGGACTCAGTTGTGAGTCCAGCAGAGATAACTGATATGAACAGTGGGAACAGGGGGACAGAGTTATGAATTCTGCCCTGAGGGCAGCAGAGCCCCGATAAGGAACAAGCATCAAGCCCTTTACCAAGTGGCTTGCCACCTGACCAAGCCAGTCTCTGAGCTAAGTCCTTTCCCGTGTGTCCTGTTCTCCAGCCTCTGTTGCTGGAGCTTCAAAGTTAAGCTGAAACCATCGGAGCCTCCAGTCCTTCTTTGAATCCTTTTCTTTTTAGCCAAGAGAGTTGCAGTGACAAAAAAATCAAAGTAAGGGCCGGCTAGACGGCGCAGTGGGTCAAGGTGATTGCCGCTAAACCGTCATCAGGACCTGCATGGTGGAAGAAGAGAACCAATCCCTTCAAGTTGTTCTCTGACCTCCACATGTGTGCACATGCTCACAAATATGTGTAAATACACACAAAATGAATAAAATATAATAAAAATATTGTGGAGGAAAAGTATACCTTCTAGAATATGTCAAGTCAGATAATGTCTCTGGACTACAGCCTCCATCTCCAGAGCAGAAGCACTTTCTCTACAGCACTCTACCCACGACCCAAAAAACACAATCTTTTTTAAAAAATTTATTTCATGTATTATTTTAATGTGTGTGTGTGTGTGTCTGTACAATGGTGTGTGCAATGGTATGGGTAGCATAATTAGTAAAAACCCAGAGACTAATTTTGGGGTTCAACCTGAAGGTCAGAAAAGCAAAACAGCCAGCCAATGGCTCTTACCGCAACCTCAGTCTGAAATGGTGATCCTGTCTCCAGGAATCCTCAGAATGAGACTGTGTCTGAGAGCTGTTTCCTCCTGTCTTATATTCCTGGGATTAAAGGTGTGTACCACTGGGATAAAAGGCATACACTGCCCAGTCTCTATGGCAACTAGGGTGGCTACTGAGATTAAAGGAGTGTGTCCCCACTGCCTAGTCTGTAAGGCTGACCCGGGTGGCTGCTTTACTCTCTGATCTTCAGGTAAGCTTTTCTTATTAAAATACAAATGAAATGTCACTACAAGCATGTGTACAGTGTGTTTGCATGACAAACATGTGGTATTATGAGGACAGCTTTAGGGGATCAGTCTAAGGAACCGTTTGATGCATGACTGGGAATTGAAAAGGGGGGACTAGGGCTTGCTTCCCAATATCTTCCTCCAGAGCATATCCCAGTGACCAGAAGACTTCCTGCTGAGAGACTTAGCAGCTCTCTCCTTCCATCTTTACCTGGGTTCTGGGAATCAGACTCAGCTCTCCAGATTTACACAGCCAGCACTCTCACCCACTGAGCATCTCACCAACCACCCACCCGACCCCTTAACAGCCTGAGTCACCACCACCACCTTGGAAAACAGCTTCCCAAGCCATCACTCAGTGCCTCTGTGAGGAGGCAGTGCTTCCTCTGGGCTCCCCTTCATTTGGCCAGGATTTGAAAGGCTTGGAGAAAACCCCAGGACTCTTTCCATCTGTGTTCCCCTGGTGCGTGTGGCTTGACCACCGAGCTGTTGAGCCGCTCAGTGCCAGCTGCTTTTGATCCTTTGGTTCTGCACTCTGGGACAGGGTTATGCAATGGCTGGCTGTGCTCCCCCAGTGCCTGGTTTGTGGTAATTCAGCCCAGACTGACACAAACAAGCAATGAGGACTGTGGGCTTGCTGAACCTGTCTCTGTCGAGTGCTTGAGCACAGTTGTCATTTTTGGGTTCTTTGTCCTCTCTCTGGCAGTATGAATACTTAGGCATCCTGGGTACCTGGGAAACAGAAATGATAATAAAACGTGTCAATCGAAATTTTCAGTGTAACCCAAGACTAGGTGGAAGGCTTTTGTGTTTGTCTGCAACATGCCCATCTAACTCAGCATGCATCAGTCTATAAATCCGTCTCTCTTCCAGGTGTGTCATGTAATAGGCTTTCATTTGGGCTGCCAACCAGCTCCCAAGTCATGATATGGAAACTTATTATTAGTTGTAAATGCTCAACCTTATCTTATGCTTGTCCCACTAGCTCTTAAAATTTACCTGTTTCTCTTCATCTACGTTTTGCCCCAAGGCTTTTACCTTTCTTTCATTCTGTATATCCTGCTCTGTGTCTGGCTGGCTAGTGGCGGCCTGGCTAACTGACCCCCAGGCCCCTCTCTCCCTCTTTATCTCTTCTCTTCCCCTGAGCCTAGATTTCTCCTCCTACTTATTCTTTCTGCCCACCAGCTCTGCCTAACCCTCTACTACCTTGCTATTAGCCATTCAGCTTTTTATTAGACCAATCAGGTGCCTTAGACAGGCAAGGTGAAACAGCAACACATCTTTCTATAATTAAACAAATGCAGCTTTAAAAAGAAACACGCCTTTGCATAGTTAAAGTAATATTCTGCAACAATGTTGTCCTAGCTTCAGGCTTCTTTCACAAGGCTTCTCTCTAGGCAGGAGTTTATCAGATGTCTGTTGTGAAGAAACTCGTGGTGGGACCTAGAAAGAGCTCAAAAAACTGGCAGCAGCAATTGCTTGCCCTCTCCTTTGGGTCTAGTGAAGTCAGTGGTACACACAGCACTTCTCTATGTGGGTGGTTCTCTTCTAATAGAATAATCTCTGTGAGAGAGGCACAGGTTTCCACAAAAGCATCCTTTCTCTGTTGAGTGGGTTCATCATTCACTGCTGAGTCCGTGAAGATCAAAAAACTTGAGCTAAGGCAGTCAGAGGCTTTCAAACCCATACATGTGTGCATGTACACACACGTGTGCACACACACACACATGCTCACCTCTGAACCTAAAACTTCCTGATTGTCTGACATAACAGTGGACACACTCAGCATTACACAAGAAAACTGCTATACAACAGCCTCAAGCAAGATGCTGGCCTTCTTCTGTTAACAGAAACACATGCTCCATATGGAAGATAAATAAATGGGGTGCTCCATGTGAGAGATAAAGAAATAAGGTGTTCCAACCTAGAGATAAAGAAATGGGGTGCTCCATCTGAGAGATCAATAAAGGGGGTGCTATGGTGGATTGCTTTGTCCTCCAAGGGTTTCTGTACTGGAGAGCTAGTCGCTAGCATGGAAGTTTCCAGAGAGGTAGGACTTTTGAAAGGTGGGATTGGTGGAAAGCTTTCAGGTCGTTGGAACATCGTCCTTAGAACATCGCCATTGCTGGGTTCACACAGTGAGTTGTGTGGAAAGCAAGCCAAGCCTATGAATTCCTCTCCACTTTCCTTCTCAGCCTGTTATCTCCCTCCCTCCCATGTTCCACGGGGAGGCTAGCTGCTGTCCTGGGAGGTAGCCAGGACATNTCTGCCCAGGCCAAGCCAAGGCTGCTCCTTGCTGCCCGGAACCGTGCACCACACTGGGTTCTTTTCCTTAGAAATCCCCTACGCTCAGCATGGTTTTTCTAGACCACTCTCGGGTTTGCAGGGATGACAGAATTCAGGCAGGTAACAGGATTCTGAACTGATTTTTTTTTTAAATATTAGATAAAGCCAGCAGTGCCCAGCTAAGGTAAAAGCAGGGCAGCTCTCTGGATATCAGAATGACTGGTGTAAGCATAGAGCTGTGTCCAGCCAATGGGCAGAGAAGCAATGCTACTCCAGCAGTGATTAGCATACCTAATGTCCACATCTTGGTTTCTAAATAGCATTTTCCTTGAGTGAGAATCAGAGCTGAGGCCAGGACTTTCCTGGGCCAGCATCAGAGGAAACTGGGACATCTGGTTTTGCCAGGAATCATCACCCCAGTGACCAGAAAAAGTCAAAACAGTAAAGGCACCCTCATAGGGGACGTCCCCCTGGACTAGCTGGAACACGGGCATTCAATGAAAAGTGTGGTGATAATGAATTTAAACACTTTAAAGAATTGCCAATTCATGTAAGGGACACTTTTTTTTCTTTTTTTTATTGATTTTTATTGAGCTCTACATTTTTCTCTGCTCCCCTCCCTGCCTCTTCCCTCCCCTTCAACCCTCTCCCAAGGTCGTAAGGGACACTTTTATGAGGTGGGCACCTGGGGGCAAGGTGACAGACAGTGGACATAGATAGGAAGGGAGTTTGGGGAAACACCACATGACAACCACCATTGTAGTAATTGATTCAGGCCAAGACTGACAATGTTGAATTCACTCAAAGTCAAAGCAATTATGTTGGAACAGAGAACACACACACACACACACACACACACACCCCATAGTGCTTGTGAGGCAAAAAGGGTCAAATGGACCTTAACCAGCTGTAGATCAGGCAGGCACTACCTTGACTGAACATCAAATGGGGCCCCAGTGGTAGAATCACCTGGTACCTGATGCCCTCTGGTGGGATTTGGTAGGAAGAGCGCCACAGTGTATCAAGCCTTTGCTCAAATGTTTAGCATAAGTCTCAACTGTCACCTACTTTACTTACACAACTTCTAGCCAGACAAGTATGGGAGATTGGTCTATAAAGACAGTTGGAATGATTTGGAAAATTGCAGTGACAGAGTCAGAAGACCCCCAAAGGCATGAGGATGATTCCAGACTGAAGAAAGGACACAACTCCTAGGTCAGAACACACACTAGTTTTAAAAGTACATTTCTGGGGCAATGGCGGATACTTGAACATGGGGCATGCATTGGATAACCTTGCGCCGCTGTTGTGCTGCTTGAAGAACAAACTTTCTGTATGAAAAGATTCCTGTTCTACTGAGATGTGTGCCGGAGTTGTTTAGGGTGGCTTGTGGTCCTGGCTAGTTTTATGTCAACTTGACACAAACTAGAGTCAACAGAGAAGAGGGAGCCTTAGCTGAGAAAATGCCTCCATAAGATCTGGCTGTAAGGCTTTTTTTTTCTTTAGTGACTGATGGGGGAGGACCCAGCCCATGGTGGGTGGTGCCGTCCCAGGTCTGGTGGTCCTGGTTCTATTAGAAGGCAGGCTGGCTGGGAGGTGAGGTACACCTTTAATCCCAGTACTCGGGAGTTCGAGGCCAGCCTGGTCTACAAGAGCTCGCTAGTTCCAGGACAGCTAGGATTGTTACACAGAGAAACCCTTGTCTCGAAAAACAAAACAACAACAAAAGAAAGCAGGCTGAGCAAGCCATGGGGAGCAAGCCAGTAAGCAGCACCCTTCCATGACCTCTGCATCAGCTTCTGCCTCCAGGTTCTGGCCCTGTTTGAGTTCCTGTCATGGCTTCCTCCAATGATGGACCATGATGTGGGAGCACAAGCGAAATAAACCCTGTACTCTCCAAGTTGCTTTGGTCATGGTGTTTCATCACAGCAATATTAACCCAAACTAGAACACATGCTATGTTGTGCCATTCACAAATAGTTCAGCAAAAAGTAAAGAGTTTTGTTTTGCACTTTGAATATGTTTTAGTGTTTGTGTGTGTGTGTGTGTGTGTGTGTGTGGAGTGTGTGTATTTATGTGTGTACACATGTGCACAGTGGGGTAATATGTATATAAATACAGGTGCCCTAAGATCCAGAGGCATTGGACCCCCACAAAGCTGGAGTTGCAGGCAGCTGTGAGCCACCCAATATGAGTGTGCTAGGAACCAAACTCAGGTCTTCCACAAGAGCAACAGTACTCTGAAACACAGAGCCACCTCCCCAGCCCCAAGAGTATACGGTTTTGTGTTTGGAAAGAACTGGGAGACAGCCAATGTGATGCTGCTTTGGCAGCTGTGGGGTCCCTTGGGTCCTAGTTCAGATCTTTGGCAAATTTTAGATTCTTCCAGACTTAAAAGTTAAAAGTAGGTAGAAAAAGACAGTAGGAAGAAAATATAAAAAGGCAAGCCAGAGAAACTGAGTGGCTTAGCTAACAAAATTAGCTGAAGCTACTACTCCTCTCTCTGCTGTTGATCCTTCTTCATCTCAAGGAATCAAGAGGGAGATGAAGGTTAGAAGGACAGGCACCCGGCCTTTCCAGGATTTGGCTAAAGGGAGCTAAGACAGTGTACCCAGCACCACCTAGTGGCCAGCTATGGTCACCTCTCAGCTCTGCCAATTGCAAAGGCCAACCTATTGGCCAACCTACCTTATTGGTACCTTTCCCACAGTTACTGTGGTTCTTACATTTGTGAAACACTAACTTTTGTTTATACTCTGGCCCTGTAATTTTTGTTATTGATTTACAGTTGCCTTGAACAAACAAGCTAAAAAACAGATTTCTTCTCCCACAGAAACCCAATTGAATCCTACATTCTTTAACAACCTAATGATGGAGGAAAGCCTTATCCTTACATATCTAGCCAGGACCCATTTGCTGCCCAACAATAGCAAACCACTGGGATCTCTGACTTCCTCTTAAAAAAAAAACAGTCAAATAAGGAACATGTTTTGGGCTTGCCACAGCAATGGGCTGTTGTTTGTATGTGGCAGAGGCTTGGGACTCAGGGGTACAGGGTAAGCCTCAAAACAGAGCCAAAGGGATGTTCTACTATATCCTCACTGGATCTATTGTCCAGGGAAAACCAAGACACCACCAGGAGTAGGACTCCTGTGTATCTGTGGAGGGCCATGTTTATCCTGTGTTTCTGTGCAGAGGCCATGTTTATCCTGTGTTATCTGTGCATGGGGTCATGTTTATCCTGTGTATCTGTGGAGGAGCCATGTTTATCCTGTATATCTATGCAGGGACCGTGTTTATCCTGTGTATCTGTGGAGGGGCCATGTTTATCCTGTGTATCTGTGGAGGGGCCATGTTTATCCTGTGTGTCTGTGGAGGGCCATGTTTATCCTGTGTATCTGTGGAGGGCCATGTTTATCCTATGTATCTGTGGAGGGCTATGTTTATCCCGTGTATCTGTGGGAGGGGCCATGTTTAGCTTTCTCTGGTTGAGCTGAATTCAAAGTAGAACCAAAAATTAGGGAAGCTGACTGTTACCAATATAGTCCTGGTCTGACCGTTACAGAAGAAAGTGGTAAGCCCACTAAGTTGTTACTGTAGATATCACTGACGATTTGACTTCCTGGGCTATTTGCTAAGGTTTCTTGCTTTGGGCTGTGGACCATTGTTCCAGATTTCCATTCCGTCTGGGGACTAAAGTCCTGGAATTAAGAGCTTTTGTGTGGCTTTCTCTCTAGAG